>JAXQQM020062133.1:0-52613 GCA_034641835.2 Pinus albicaulis
GGTTTATGTCTATGAAGCTCAAAGTTTAAGATGTTAGGCTAGTTATAGGCACAGGTTTGTTTGTTTGATTGTTTGTTTTGGTTGCTGGTTATCAGGAAAGAAGGGCTCAACGTAAGACCAGGATGAGCAAAGAGGGATAAGGCAGAGGTGAAATATTCCAGGAAATATTCAAAACCATTGGGCAATGGAGTCAGGAAAAGATTTGCTTGCTAATCAATAGGCAGGCTTTAAATTGGGCTAGTCATCTGAAACTTAGGATCTTTCAAGATGATTATGATGCGGAGGGTAAGAGGAGAAGAGATAACACATATTCAGAGCACAAAGTTACAGATCAGCAGGTCGTACAAGGATCCTAGTGGACAGGGCTAACACTAATCCCCAGTGTTCCCAAATCTTCCAACTAAATCTATAACAAGAAGCATCTAAGAACTGAATTCATTTAATTCATACATCAGAGAGCAGGCAATATCATCAACCACACTGGTTAAACCAAGTGAAAACATTCCATAGATAATACATTCAGAAGAGAAACATAAATGGCAAGGAGAGCAGAAACATAGGGTACCTAACAAGGGTAAATCCTATGCCATTATTCTAATGCAAGCCAGTAGAAATGAAATGAAATGGAAGTAAACACAGAGATAGGAAAACATCACCGCTGCTTCAGATCAGGATCCAAAGAAATGTGCTTGTCATATTAAATAACAATACCAATCAAGTACAATATTTCCAATAGCTGAATACTCAGTCTGAAAACATATCCTTCAACCTATCTTACAATCTTTACACAGAGACTGTGTCTCCAAAGAAACCACTTGCAGTTCTCTGATAACTTATCAACAACCATTACAATGTTTTTCTTCATGAATTTATAGCTCCGGAGGAGCAGAGGAGGTAGGTGGAGAACTAAATGCAGTATTAAACTTTGAAAAGAAAGAGGGCCGAAGCCCATTCTGTATAAACCCTGTGCATTAATCTCTGGTGTTCTTTGGATGAACGAATGATCATTTTCAGACTGCGGATTACTCTGATATGACTCCAATGTGTTCTGACTGTAGTACTGTGTGGTGCTGTTGGTGAATAAACAACAGGAAAAGAAATGATAAAGAAATCTGCCATACTGATGAAGTAAATGCTCTGATAGTACTGGGGTTGTTTCAGGGTAGGAAATCTCTCCAGAACACGACATAGATTGAATACTGCATGGGCGCTCTGTCCTTCATGGAGGGAAAAACATTCTGCTGTTGTATAAACCCCTGATATGCATTGATTTCTGCGTGTTGTACCTTTGCATGATCTGTGGGATCATTGATCTGGTGCTTTTCCTCTAAACTGTTGTATTAAAACTCTAAACACTCAATGCCGAATGCTGAAATCCTTGATCGTAAGCTGGTTTTTCTTCACGGCTTCATAAATGTCTCAATTTTGCAAGATCTGGGCTTTAATGGCGCGGGATAGAGTCTGCGAAGTTTCAAACTTCGTCCTTCGATGGAATTTATACTGCCGCCACCTTTCTTGACATTTCTTTATAGTACTAGCTTCCAAATCCAACTCTCTGTCTGTGCAACACGCCATTAAAGAAGTACATGTTCATCATGGCAGTTTTCCACCTCTTTGTAACCCTGCAAAAGACGAGAACGTGTTAAGAAAAAAATGGAGGTGGTGGACACAACGGGGGTGGCTAGACTGACCACGCAGACTGGGCAGATGGCGAAAATATCGTGGAAGACCCATAGTGTGGTGAAAACGACATGGATTAAAGTCGGGAGGTAGCGTGGAGGAAAAATAAATGAAAACCTTAATAAACCCGACCTATGAACAAACATACAAAACTGGAGGGAGACTGTATGGTGGACACGTGGAGGTGACGTGGCGGAACCGGTTGGCAGCGAAATAGTCAACAGTGGGGAGAAGACCAATCTGGACCGTCAGATCTCACGGGAGATCGACGGCAAGAAACACAGCGGAGGACGACGAACAGTGGGCCAGGGGTACGGTGGCCGTGGGTTAAATCACGAGCATCTCGGTGGAGCGACAACCGTTAGATGGGCTACTCCAGATCCAACGGTCTACGCCAATATCGCGTGGCGTCCTGAGTCGAAAGTTAATGCGCAATGGAGGGCGGTTTTAGGACCGTACGCGGGGACACGCGGTAGAAGGTGTATGGAATCACTGGGCAATGAGGAAAAACCGCCCGACCCCCATTAGCGGTGTGATGGAAACCAGGCTGTTTCTGAATAGTGCGCGTGGGCAGGGTCCACAGGCAGGTAAAATCCGAACCGTTAGATCTGCGGGGAACGGACAACCAAGATGCAAGGATCGGTGATGGATGGTTTTAACGGTGGTTGCTGTGGGGGCGGCGATCGCCGTCCGTCCTGCTCAGATCAACGGTTATAACTACTCTCGATAACCCGCTGAGATAAGCGCCTTTGTGGACTGGCGGGTGGTTCCAGCGCTATGATCACGTGGAAGAAAAGGTGCGGGGGCCGGCAGAGAAAGGGCTGAGGCCTATTACATGGTCCGAAAGTGGGTTTTTAGCCATTTTTAATGCATTTTGAGGCTTGAGGAGGGTAACGATAGAGAGATAAAGGGGAATTTTGAGGAAACCAAGGGTAAGGGTAGGATTCAAAGGGGAATTTGGGAAAAATTGGGATGGAAAGGGGGATTTTGCGAAGGGGAAGAGAGGGGCAACATGGAGAGTTCTGCAGAGGGAAATTTATCAAAGGCAAAGGCATAGGAGACCTCAAGGATGATGTGTCTTCGGGGAGATGCATTCCTTGAGGGCTCAAAAACAAATTCAGCCCCCTGCTTTGCTTTGTCAAAAATTTATAGGGGGGCTAACACCCTGGTACACGTACTGCCCCTATCCATATGTCTCTTTGGAGGCAACGCTCCAAGAGCCCACTGCTCCGCATCATGTGTCACTACATACCACCAAGTATCACTGCACTCCTCGACTTGCCACTGTATGCCACAACTTTCCCCTGCACACCAATGGATACCCCTGGAAAAAACTATATTGTCATGTGTCCATCCTGCGTCGCCGCACTTGTCACTCCCTGCATGTCCTCAATGCGATTGGAAGCACTCCTACTCCACAACACAATCCGACATACTACAACACACCCCCATGCATCTCCATTCCCATCTACAGACCACTGCCTAATGATGGATGCTCCTACACGTCCCAGGGTGTGATGGCCTAAGGATGTATCCATATGCGTTGGCCCATAATCGATCAGTACCATCACCTCCGATGCCGCATCAGCATACTCTCTAATGAATGGATCTCCCTTCCAAATCCTCCCTTATGGACCCAAGAAGTGAATCTCCCTAGGTACCAGTAGCAATGCCAATCTTACTCTGCTCCTCCATGTCCTTTGTGCCCCACACAAATGAAAAGAATCCCTAGCTCCATACAAGGCACGGTATGGTGGCCTACCAATGCCCCCACCTTTGTCAAACTCCTGCTAGAGTATGTTGATCATCCCATGATCTTGTGTACAGTCCTCGTACGAAGACAACTCAAGAAGTTTGTACCTAAACTGGTTGGACACTAGTGCTAGCTGAAACTCCCCTAGTGAATGTGCACGCTCAACTGCTAAGTCAATTATGCCCTCCAGGTCATAGTCAACCGACATACTTGGGAAGTGATAGGTAGTCTCGCCCAGATCCCAATGCTAGTCTGGACTTCTGGTAACCCCAGTGCCTGGAAGTTCCTGCTGAGATACACCTCGGTGGATTACCATCTCCACAACCCACTCCACTCTATCTAGGAATGTCCTCCTGCTCTACCTCTGTATCTCTTAGTGCCTCATCAAAGGTGGATACATCTCCTGGCACCTCACCCATCTGCTACGTGCGGTTGTCACCCAAACACTCGAACATCACCTCAATGGATGGGTATACTGGGGTAGGCTCTACTCTCTCCACTAAGATGTCAACCGACACAGTCAAGGAAGTCTCCAACGAGGGTGAGTCCTATGTCACACTAGGTGTATCTATGAGCTCCCCACAATCTTGTGTGCCCTCATTCTCCAAGTGCGAGGTAGCCATTTTGATGGCTTCCCCCTCTGTTATTCGGTCATGCTGGAAAGAGGTATCCAACTTTTCCACCCGATCTCGAGCCGTGCAATCAGTGGATCCATTATACATGGGAAAAGGTGTCCTCCTAATGGTACACTACAACTCTGAACTCTGAAATTTGAACTTTGCATGGCTCTCCCACTGTGCTGCCCTGTCCTGGAATTTGCTTCTCCTGCCTGGTTTCAGACTGCTGGTTGGCCTAGGTCTCGTACTCAAAAAATTCTGGTAATTGGTCATCGGACTCCTCTCAATAAACTCACAAAAACCTGTGAAGGAATTGGCCAAATGTTGACCCCAGAATTTTGATCCAATTTCCTCGAGCTCCTCTAGCTGCTGGCTGAGTTCGGATATCTGTGTGGCACCTCAAATCTGCCCAAAAAATTCTGCGAAATTAATCTTGGCTTTTCAAATAACCCAGAAAAACCTAGAAAGGGTTCGCCCAAAGCTTAACCTCAGAAATTGACCCTCTTGGGCTTGGCACAATAAATTGCTGGGGAAATCGAATCACTAGAAGGGACTGTTGGAAAATGCCTCCGGAATGCTGCAATAATCCCTGGTAGGAGGTGGCTAGCCTCCCCTCCAAATCTCCTGGTGTGAATTCCCTTCTCTCTAACCTCCCGGCACAAACTCCACACTACACTGCGTCCTCCACTACGCAGTCTGCTCCTCCTCTGCATAGTCCGGAAATGGCTACGCTTCCTCCTGATGTTGCTGATGGAAAATCTCCTCACAAAAGGTGGAACTCCTCTCCTGAGCGGACACTCGAAGTCCCCCGAGGTAGAAGTTGGGATCTCCGCTTGAAGATCTCGTGTGCTAAACAACACTGTAGACTTGGCTCTCCAACTCAAGCGTGGTTTGTCAAGATGAAAAGAAGAAAATAGCTAAATGAATGAATGCCAAATGAGTCTTCCCTTATTCCTTTTATCCATTGAGGCCCAACATATGCCTTGGGTCCCACCTTGGCCTGCACTGCCTCTCCTTGACCAATCACGCGCTGCCTTCCTCTAGCCAATCCCACGCTGTCCTTTTCGTGCCTCTTCTACACTGCCACCTAAGGCCAATTATACCCCACCACTAGAGCCACAATTCTCCCTTAAGGACTTTAGGAAAATGCTTTATTTGGATTAATTATTTGTTGTGGGTCCCCTACCCACTTTATTTCCGCCCAAAATTAGGAAATGACAAAATAAATCAAAATTAATATTCCATTTAGCTGACTTCTAATTTGGAATATTACACTCCTCCCCGCCAAATTTTTTTTGTCCTCAAGCAATGCCTGAACAAGCATCTTCTCTAGCTGACGCTCCCCCATGGTCACTACAATATTTTCCAGGGTCCCAGATGCGCCATTGAATCATCCGTAATCTCTGCATCCCCCTGATATGAAGGGATCCTTCAATACTAGCATTCCAAGCCATCCTGTAGAAAATGAAGATTCCCTTGCTCCACTCACCATCCTGCCAGGCATAAGTAACAGAAGCCCTCTGCACACCATTAGTGAGTAGGGAATCATGATGATATGGCACTGTTCCCCACTCCTCATGAAGTTTCCCTACAAAGTAGTCCAACCCACACACTCCAAGAGTAAACCCTCGAAGATACCACCTAATCCTTGCAGATATAGCGTCTCGCTCACATGAGAACCTCCTGTTATCATCACGCTGACCAACCTGCCATACTAATGAAGTCCCTCACTCCATCAGTGACTTGCTAAAGCCCAATGTAAGATCTACATGATCTCCCCATGTAGTATACAACTCACCCCTAGAGGTTATCGAGCTATGTAGAGTTGTAATGCTCGGGTCCCCTGCTAATCTCGTAGAGGTGCCACCAGGTCGTTGATGCACCAATCTAACTATGAGATACCCCCCATCGTGCGCAGATTGTATCCCTCTCTCTTGGGGCCTTGTGGCGAAAAATTTGTGAAGGCAAAGCTCATCCTGCCCAGGCATCTCCTTGATGCTTATATTTACCCCTCCACTGTCGATCATGACCCTGAGCAACAACATGATAAGTCTGCCTCGCCATGCAATGGAGGTATTAGTAATCCCCCATGTGTCAAACCCAAGGTGGACTGGATCATCGTCTGCTATGTCCCTGCTCATCACAAAGTGGAGTGATCCACTTGCCCAACAGACCCCTGTATCCCCCAACCATATTGGGAGCTCACGTCTCCCACTCCCCGCGGGATGTCGCTGCGTAGTGCTGCTACCTTCTAGAACCCATCTGGCCCTCATCTCTGACCCCTGTATGTATCCCCTTGGTGCACCCCAAATATCTGGAGTCTGTCCAACGCATGCGTACCTGCCCTGCTCTTGCCAGACCACGTTGTGATATTCGCTATCCCAACTCCTGCGGATACACCTGGATACTGCTCGGAGTCTGGGTACCCTCCTGTAGACGAAGTCTACCATCCACCGTTACTCAAATGCGAGCCCAGGGGTGGAACATATGCTACCTTGGCAATGAACCATGCCATCCCTAAGCCTGGACCCATCAACTCATGCGCCTACCAAGTGTCTCAACTGGAGATTCTCCTCCCAGCTTCTAACATGTGTTATCTCATCCAACTGTCTAAGGTGAGCCTCTCATGCTCTGCGGCCTAAATGGAGAGTGTCAAGGGGCACCAACTAAAAACTCCACGACCATAAGCAACACTAGAGGATGATGGGTAGGTATGTCCCAAAAAGTGTGACCAAGAGTCTACCTGAATGATCAAGAGTAATCCTCCAGGTTACACTCTCTCTCCCTTGGATCTGTTGATAACACCCTCATAGCCCTGTCTCTGCTAAACGTGGCATCTCCAAATGCTCAACAAGATCCTCAACGATCCTAGGTGAGCTGCATCCCCTCTTACACCTACTGCCCCTATCCATATCTCTCTTTGGAGGCAACGCTCCAAGAGCTCACTGCTCTGCATCATGTGTCACTGCATACCACCAAGTATCACCGCACTCCTCGACCTGCCATTGTACGCAACAACCTGCCCCTGTACACCAATGCATACCCCTGCAACAACTATATTGTCTTATACCGTCATGTGTCCATCCTACGTCGCCACACCTGTCACTCCCCGCATGCCCTCAATGCGATGGGAAGTGCTCCTACTCTACAACGCAGTCTGACATGCTACAACACATCCCCATGCCTCTCCATTCCCATCTACATACCACTGCCCAATGATGGATGCCCCTACACGTCCCAGGGTGTGATAGCCTAAGACTGTATCCATATGCGTCGACCCATACTCGATCGATACCATCACCTCCGCTGCCGCATCACCATACTCTCTAATGAATGGATCTCCCTTCCAAATCCTCCCTTAGGGAATCAAGAAGTGAATCTCCCTAGGTACCAATAGCGATGCCAATCCTGCTCTACTCCTCCGTGTCCTTCATGCCCCACACAAATGCAAAGATTCCCCAACTCCATACAAGGCACTGTCTGATGGCCTACCAATGCCCCCTCCTCTGTCAAACTCCTGCCAGAGTATGCTGATCATATCATGATCCTGTGTATAGTCCTTGTACCAAGACAACAAGAAGTTTGTACCTAAACTATTTGGACACTAGTGTTGGCTGAAACTCCCCTAGTGAATGTGCACGCTCAACTGCTAGGTCAACTGTGCCTTCCAGGTCGTAGTCAACCAAAATACCTAGGAAGGGATAGGTAGTCCCGCTCGGATCCCAATGCCAGTCCTGGCTTCTGATAACCCTAGTGCCTGGATGATCTGAAATGACTGTATTAGTTTTGATGTGCTAAGTGTCTTTTCAATTTATAAACATGTGCATAATCAGTTCATTAGTTTGCATAGGGATTGAGGTGTTTGTCCATGAATTGTAGATTATTTTTAGTGAATTAGAAGCATAAAACAAGCTTAAATAACACTGAAAAACAATGTAAAACAAAGAAATAAGTCACTACATGAAATTTACACAGCAGGCATGATGAAGCAGTTCACCCCTCCTGGGCTACATCTGCTGGTCCAACTCCCAATGGCATGTCCATATTTCATTATGCTCAAAATTTTTCTAATACATGTAGTTACAGTGCTCTAATCGTTGTTTTCTCTGCACCAATGGCTCCAGAATTCTCCAATTAGTCGAAAATGACTCTCCATTTCCTCTGAATGGGCGAAAATTGAGTCTCCTACTCTTTTTCCTAGTTTCACCTAGAAAAGCTCCACTAAAAGTGAAGAACTCCACTTAACTGGAGTTAAATTAGTAATTTTCGCCATTAAAAATGCGTCCTCCAAAAGATCCGCCGGAACTAACCGTCGCATTAAACTTGACGGTTGGGGTGGCCACATGCCAACCCCAAACCACGGATTACAAACGCAACTGTTGGCGGAACTCCGGATTAATTGTGGTTGGATTGCGTTGAAACTCCGGTAAGCGCTGTGGTTAAGTCTTATCCGCGCGGAATAGACGGTAAACCGTAGCCATGTGATACCATACGCAGATATGCTAGCAGAGACTGCGGGTTGGAAGTTTCATAGACCACGGGTTTGTTGTTACCATGTGACACCACCATCGGGGAACCGCTGGTGGGTTGGGACCGTCGGCGATTCCCAACCCTGCATACACCGTTTCAACAAAATTTAACATAAACCCGAAAACTATAGTTGTTAAGAAATAACGTGCATCTCGGGTGTTAAGTCGTGCGTGTAATGGGCAGGAGGTCCGGAGGTTGATTCCTGCTGCCTCCACAAAATTTTAACACTCCATTACAGGGACACGTGGCAGCCTCAGGGCTGGCCACGTGGCACCCTATGATTGGCCCTCCAAACTGTACTTTCAACGAATAGCATTGTGACACTTGTAAAATAGTGATTAGTTCTGAGGAAATGAATATTCTGAGACTATTCCTTTCTTGCTGACTGTACCTCCACCCTGCTCACTGTGCATCCCAGTCAACCTTGGTCAAACTGTCGCAAATTTACTTGTTTGGCATTTCGATCAAAACGTGATATCTCCCTCATACGACATTGGTTTTTCGAACCATTCGCGGCGCCGGAATCAGGAAGATGAGATCTACGTAACCATCCTAGTTTCAACCCAATCCTGTAACTTTGAATTTTGAGCAAAATTTATGAACTCCTGATCACTCCTCCCCATTGGGAAGCTTTTGGACCCCAAAAGACTTGATTACCTGTTCAGTAGATGAGGGTACAACTCCCTCACCTTTCCAGCATCCATCCATTTTGCCTTTCTTGGTTTAGTGCCTTTGAGCCCAACTTGAAGGTAGTCAACACTTCCCCTATTTGATGCTCTTGTCCTCCTGTCAAGAATTGTATCTTCTTTGAGCTCATCCAGAAATTCTGATGAGAAATCTTCAATAGAAGGTAGCTGAACATCACTTCCTTGATCATCGATCAAAGGTGGCTCATACAAACGTAAGTTTTCAACATTAACAACTGAATACATTTGCATATAAGAAGGCAAGTCAAGTTGGAATGCATTTTTCCCAACTTGTTTTATGATCTTGAAAGGACCATAGCGAATGGGTTTGAGATTTTTTCCTGCCCCTTGCATCCTTTATTTGCTAATGTGCAACCATACCTCATATCCCTCTTGAAACTTGTGATCAACTTGATGTTTGTCATGCCTCTCTTTGTATTTGCTTTGACTTTTCTGAAGCTGCTCTTGAACTTGTTGATGTATAATCTGAATTTGCTCAATGAAATTTCGAGCCTTATCAATGTCACTATGGCCATCAATTGCAACATCCTTCCCAAAGATGAATTCTAATGGCGATTTTGGCAAATACTCAAAGCATACTTCAAAAGGTGATGTTTGTGTAGAAGAGTGCTTTGCCCGGTTGTAAGCGTGCTGAATTGAATGCAGTTTTTCATCCCACAACTTAGGATGTTTGCTGCAATATCCTCTCAATAGATGCACAACGGTTTTGTTCACCACCTCGGTTTGTCAATCTATTTGTGGATGAAAATCAGTTTCTTTTTCAACTTTGTGTCCATCATTCTCCATAGATGTGACCAAAAACTCCCAATAAACTTGGAATCCCTATCACTAACAATAGAAGTTGGCAATCCAAAATGAACCCAAACATGTTGAAAATAAAGTTCAACAGTTTGTTCAACAGTAATGGCTTTCTTACATGGCATTTCTTACATGGCATAAGTATACACATTTTATTGAATCTATCCACAAATACATAAAGATAATCATGTTGTTTTCTTGACATAGGTAGACCTCCAACAAATTCCATGGAGACACTCTCCCATGGCCTTGATGGTACCGGTAGTGGCGTATACAATCCAAGTTTCCTATTACTAGGCTTACTTGTTGCACACATAGAACAACCTCTTATAAAATGTGACACACTATCTATCATGCGAGGCCAATAGAAATACCCCTGTAGATGTGCCACTGTTTTTCTTACCCCAAAGTGTCCAGCAATAAGAGATGAATGAGCTTCTCTCATGACACTTAACCTCTCTCCTTGTGGAATACACAGCTTGCCCAAATGAAACAACAAATTGTTATGCATGTGATAATATTTTCTTCAACTTGATTCCCTTCACTCAAACTAGCATACACATCTTGAAAATCAATGTCATGCATTTTGTTCTATGTAACTCTCATGTACAGCAGAATCATTTTTGAGTAAAGTAGATGCACTAATGATTGGTCCTGAAAGCATATCTGCAACTTTATTGAAAATACCTTTCTTGTACCTTATAACCAAATGAATCGATTGAAGAAATCCCATCCACCTGAAATGTCTTGATTGTTGCAATTTTGTTTGTGACTGCAAGTACTGTAATGGTTGGTGATCGGTGTGTACAATAGTCTCTTTACCGATCAAGTAGTGTTTCCACTTCTTGACACTTTGTACCAATGCATATAGTTCTTTGTCATATGTACGATAATTAGTTACAACACCATTAAAAGTTTCAGAATGAAAAGCGATAGGCTTACCATGCTGCAAAAGTACTGCGCTCGTGGCATAATCACTAGCATCGTTTTGAATCTCGAATAACTGTCTCAAATTTGGTAATGCAAGGACTGGAGCTGAACTGATCTTGTCTTTTAAAGCTTCGAAAGCTTTCTGTTGTTTGCCTCCCCATTGAAAGCCTTTCTTCACACTTGTCACTGCATGCATAGGAGCTGCGATGGAAGAAAAGTTAGCAATAAAATTTCTCCAATATTGAGTTGCACCTAAGAAACTTCTTACCTCGTAACTGTTTTGGGTGTGGGCCAATTCACAATGGCTTCCACTTTAGAAGGATCAATCCTCAATTATCCTCCTCCTACAATATGTCCCAAATAGACCAACTAAGTCTTTCCAAACTCACATTTTGACATCTTAAGAAACAATTTCTCTTTCTTAAAAATATCAAGCACTCTATTCACATGCAAGACATGATCTTCTCTTGTTTTGCTGAAAATCAATATGTCATATAAGTACACAATAACAAAGTCATCAAGGAATGGACGCAAAACACTATCCATAACACGCATGAAAATTTCCGGTGCATTACACAAACCAAATGGCATAACTAGCCACTCAAAGAGTCCTTGTTTGGTTTTGAATGCAGTTTTCCATATATCACTTTTTGCAATTCTTACTTGATGATATCCACTTCATAAATCTAACTTAGTGAAAAACTTTGCTTCTTTCAGCTAATCAATCAAATCATCTATTCTTGGGAGTGGGTAACGATTCTTCACCGTAATCTTGTTCAAAGCTCGAAAATCTACACACATGCGCCAAGTCACATCTTTCTTTGGTATCAAGACTATGGGTGAACCGCATGGCGAGGTGCTTGGCCTTATGATTCCTTTGTCCAACATCTCTTTGATTTTCCTCTTTATTTCAGCATTCTCCATTATCGACATGCGATACATACCGATGTTTGGAAGAGGACAATCTTGCTGCAACTTATTCTCATATTGAATCTCTCTTTTTGGAGGCAATCTTGTTGGCTCCTGAAACATCTCATGATGTGCATTAACTACATCATATAAATCTGATTTCAACTTAGGATCAAACACCTCAAATTATTCATGATTAACATCAACTTTAGGCTTAATCATAAGAAGAACAAAATTCTTACTTGAATTTACCAGCCTCTTACCTGTCCAGCATTTACCATAGCAATGTTTGTCTTCTTGCGATGTGCTCTAACAATGAACTCCTTGCCATCTTTGAATAAATGATACTTGTTCTCATGGAAATGGAAGATCGCTTTCCTGTCATACAAGTAAGGACTCCCTAATACAATACCAGTGATGTCAAGCGGAACCACATCTTATTCAACTATGTCAACAAAATTTGCAGTGATTGCAAACCGCAATACACATTTCTTTGAAACTTGTAGATTTGCATCCTTATAAATCCAACCCAATGGATATGGTTTTGGATGTGGTATGGTCTCAAGGTTAATTTTCTTGACCAAGTCTTCAGAGATTAAGTTTGCTTGTGACACACTATCAAACAATGTGTCAATCTTGGTATGCTTGGATATGACCCTCACATGAAACAGTTCAATTCTTTCTTCTTCATTCAGAGTGTTTATATGACAATTTGATGTACTGGTACTGGGTTTAGTTTCAATTCCTTTTCCCTAAATGTTCTTCAAGCCCATGGCTGTAATCTTAGATTCATCACCTGAATCTAATCCTAAATCATGTTGAGCTGTAGCAACATTTTTCTGTTTCCCTTTGTTATTGGGTTTCTTTGGCCTCATTTCAGGATGTAATTTCCAACAATGAGTTTCATCATGGCCTTCTTTTGAACAATGTTTACAAACCACTTTTTCTCCCTCTTTCTTAACAGATGCATTCTTTTTGTTTTTACATTTTGAGGTCTTTTCTTTGGCTTTACCCTTAAAAGGTTTCTTTCTACCCTCTTCAGAAATGTTCTTCCCTCTAGCTTCTAGATGTGTGGCCTGAACACATACTTCATCTAGACTAGTGGGGTTAAACATGAGAATAATATGTTTTAGGTAGCTATGTAAGCCTCCTATGTACTTGAGAAAAGTATCTTGGCTCTGAAAATCTACCCCTGATAAGAGAGCTCTTCTCCTAAATTCTTGGGTGTATTATTGCACATTTTGTCCCTTTAATTGCCTAAAGTTCTGCCAGTTCATTATGGCTTTCTGCATATGAGCTAATGGATAAAACTGTTGTTTAATAGCAGTAATGAAATCTGACCATGATAGAATAATCTTACCATGTTTCTTGATTTCCTCATTTGTCTTGGCTTCCCACCAAACAAGTGTTGCACCTTCCATTCTCAATGAAGCTAATTGGATTTTGGTATCATCATATTGAAGGTTATGGATTCTCAAATAGACCTCCAATTGCCTAATCCAATTATCAAGCTTTTCTGCATTGACTTCACCATTAAACATTGGCAATTCAAAATTAACATCAAGTTTTAAAAAAAGACTTTTACCAGTGTTCTTTGACTTGTGTGGCTGATGCACTGAAGAAGAAGTAGAGGATGATGATGATGAGGGTGAGGATGATGGCTCTCCATTGCCTCCATTTCCTTTCTTTGACTTATCTTCATCATGTTTATCTCCTGAAGATCCTTTTCCTTCTTTGTAAAGTTTTGATCCTTCTCCTTCTAGTCTCTCATTCCTTTCTTGATAAAGGATTCTACCCATCTCAGTCATGTCAAGGAATGCTTTCCTGAACATTCCTTCTTCCTCCTTGGGATCAACTTCTTCATGGATTCTCCTTCCTCTTGCGGCATGCTTAATGGAGCTTTTTCTTCCTTAGGAGGTGAACTAGGTGGTGGAGGTTGTGGCAATCTTGCTCTCCTTTGCTTTGGCTCTTCTTGAGACCCTTCTGCTTCCACCAATTTGCCTTCTCCTCTTTTGATCTTGAGCCTAGTAAGCATCTAAAACTTGCAAACAGTTAAACAATTATTTGCACAAAACAACACTAGAGAATAAACTCTAGCTCTGATACCAATATTATCTGAAATGACTGTATTAGTTTTTTTGTGCTAAGTGTCTTTTCAGTTTATAAACATGTGCATAATCAGTTCATTAGTTTACATATAAATTGAAGTGTTTGTCCATGAATTGTAGATGATTTTTACTGGATTAGAAGCATAAAACAAGCTAAATAACACTGAACAATGGTGTAAAACAGAGAAATAAGTCACCACATGAAATTTACACAGCAGGCATGATGAAGTGGTTCACCCCTCCTGGGCTACATCTGTTGGTCCAGCTCCCAATGGCATGTCCATCTTTCATTATGCTCAAAATTTTGCTAATACATGTAGTTACAGTGCTCTAATGGAAATTTTCTCTGCACCAATGGCTCCAGAATGCTCCAATTAGTCAAAAATTACTCTTCATTCCCTTTGTATGGGCGAAAATTGAGTCTCCTACTCTTTTTCCCAGTTTCACCTAGAAAAGCTCCATTAAAAGTGGAGAACTCCACTTAACTGGAGTTAAATTAGTAATTTCCACCATTAAAAAAATGCCCTCCAAAAGTTTCGCAGGAACTAACCGTCGCATTAAACTTGACAGTTGGGGTGGCCACATGCCAACCCCAAACCGCAGATTACAAACCGCAACTGTCTGCGGAACTCCAGATTAATTGTGGTTGGATTGCGTTGAAACTCTGGTAAGCATCGTGGTTAAGTCTTATTCGCGCAGAATAGACGGTAAACTATAGCCATGTGACACCATACACGGATATGCTGGCGGAGACTGCAGGTTGGAAGTTTCATAGACCACGGGTTTGTTGTTACCATGTGACACCACCGTCAGGGAACCGCTTGCGGGTTGGGACTGTTGTTGGTTCCCAACCCCCCATACACTGTTTCAACAAACTTTAACATAAACTCGACAAATATAGTTGTTAAGAAATAACGTGCAGCTCGGGTGGTAAGTCGTGCGTGTGCTGGGCAAGAGGTCCGGGGGTCGATTCCTGCGGCCTCCATAAAATTTTAACACTCCATTACAAGGACACATGGCGACCTCAAGGCTGGCAACGTGGTACCCTGTGATTGGCCCTCCAAATCGTACTTTCAACGAATAGCATTGTGACACTTGTCAAACGGTGATTATTTCTGAGGAAATGAATATTCTGAGAATATTCCTTTTTTGCTGATTGTACCTCCCCCTGCTGACGGTGCATCCCAATCAACCTTGGTCAAACTGTCGTAAATTTACCTATTTGGCATTTCGATCAGAACACAATATCTCCCTCACACGACATCGATTTTTCGAACTGTTCGCGGCGCCGGAATCAGGAAGACGAGATCTAAATTCATGAACTCCTGATCACTGGAAGCTCTTACTGAGCTACACCTCAGTGCATAACCATCTCCATAACCCACTCCACCGAGTACCAACTCATATTCTCTCACCATCCAACCCCAAGATAAGGATCAAATGTGTGAACTCCTGCACCTAGAGCAACCTTGACATGCAGATGTTGCACCCTATGCAACTCAAGTCATCTCATCCCGCTATCCAAGTCAACGCATGAGATCTGACTAGGTAGCTTCGTCTCTCTCCCTCCAATGGCCAAAGGTGACCCAATCGTGCTGCTAGCCCCATCTATGTATGCCTGAAGGGCGTTGCTCCGATGCTCCAACACGCCCTCTAGTTGTACCATAAGTTTTTCTCGCTGAATCATCACAAGAGACTCATCATCCTGAATATATCCCATAGAGTCCCTTGATACCACATGCACACTGGAATACGAAACCAGCCTACTGCCATCAACTCTGCATGACTTCTCATTCTCCCTAGAAGCATCCTCATATGACCCCATGGACTCATCCAAAGAAGAGTCCTCATCCTGACATACAGAAAGAATGTCCTCCTTCTCTATCTTTGTATCTCTTAGTGCCTCATCAAAGGTGGATACATCTCCTGGCACCTCACCCATCTGCTGCGTGCAGTTGTCACCCAAAAACTCGGACACGACTCTGGTCATCACCTTAATGGATGGCTCTACTAGGGTAGGCTCTACTCTCTCCACTAAGATGTCAACCGACACGGTCAAGGAAGTCTCCAACAAGGGTGAGTCCTGCGTCACACTAGGTGTATGTACGAGCTCCCCACAATCTTGTGTGCCCTCATCCTCCAAGTGCGAGGTAGCCATTTTGATGGCTTCCCCCTCTATTATTCGGTCAAGCTAGAAAGAGGTATCCAACTTTTCCACCCGATCGATAGTTGTGCAATCAGTGTATCCATCATACATGGGAAAAGGTATCCTCCCAATGGTACACTAAAACTCTAAACTCTGCATGCTAGACCCCCCACAGTTCCTTCCTTCTTCATCCCACCTGAGTTGGCAGTAATCTCTGAAGGACAAGGCCGCTCTGAAGTTTTCCCCCATGGACTGCCATTCTCTGAAATAATCTCCCATGGGTATATGATCATGTTGCCTACCTTTCTCACTCGGTACTGGAGGTAAGAATGTAGGCATCGTGATCCTGGTTGGCCTATTGAAGGCTCACAGGTGAGTGGCTGGTAAAGGGTGGTCACACTGTTGTGAGACCTCTGAAGTCTCCCCAATTAGGAGCTCATGATGGATGCTCTTACCCTATTCTGTTGTTTGATTCCTTCCAACATTCTCTTCTGTTCTTTGGCTAAATCATTTAGGTGCCTCTTCTATGCTACCACCTAAGGCCAATTCGACCCCAACACTAGAGCCGCAATTTTCCCTTAGAGAGTTTAGGAAAATACTTTATTTGGCTTAATTATTAGTTGTGGGTCCTGTACCCACTTTATTTCCGCCCAACATTAGGATATGCCAAAATAAATCAAAATTAATATTCCATTTAGTTGACTGCTAATTTGGAATATTACAAAAATTGTCCACTGGTGTATCTGGGTGGGCCAATTTTGAAGCTATTTTTGGTTTTTGAAATCCCAAAATGGAAAAAAAATCAATAGTTAATGTTAAAAATGGCAAGGAAATCTCAGATTTTGTGCAAACAAATCATTTGGGCCAAGTCAAAATTGCTTCAGCTGACAAAACAGGAAAGTGGATTTGCGTAAATGCAAAAAAATATCAGGGTATTTAAAGTGCAGACTCTCCCGCTTTAAATGGGAACAAAGAAGAGAAACAAATGTTGATCAGTGGTTATCATTAACGTCAACCCAAGCAACACCAGGGGCTACCTAGACCTTGCATGGGAATTTTGACCTACCAAATTTCTATATTTTGGGTCAAGAATATTTTTTATGGTTTCAACTTGTCGAGATGTTTCCGTTGATATATGGTACGCCATGTAATTCTTCATGGTTTGAGAGATATTCATGTTTGAAGTTTGTAACCCCAGTTAATGGGCTAAAACCCCATGGGGTTGTGGCATGGGTCATTGAAAATTCAATAATTAATAATTTTTAAGCTCCTAAAATCCCTCCCACGTTCTCTTGTTGAAGCCCCTCTCAACCTAAGCATTTATATAAATTGTGATCCTCATATCCTCCTCATGTAGGGATTTCGCTACCTGAAACAGGTTATCGTGGAATTTGCGCTATAAATTTTTTTTCTATGAAGGTTCAGAAGCTGAAATTTTTATGAGGCGAAGCCGAAATCCTGAGGAAGCTCCTGTAAAAACTTCAGATCAAGGTGCACAATATTTTCGGAGATATTATCTGTGGAAGTCAGTGTTTTTGCAGGCTCCTAAACTTCATCTCAAAGAAGTGACCTTGGGAAAATCGTCATAACTCTCTCTCTAAGTATCGGATTGGAATTCTGTAAAAAGTGTCGGATAGTGCACAGATTGTAGTTTTCACTGTATCAATTTCAGACTCGAATGAAGAAACAGTGACATGTGGCACGCTATACAAGTGCGCTCTACTAAACCAGTCCACAATTAGGTCATTGTGAGAGATTGGGCATAACTTTGCCTTGAACAATCCAAATTAGGTCAGACCTATGGCATTGGAAAGAAGACTTAGAGGACTACTATAGGACCAAAAATCACATATTTTGGATCTGAAATAACAGAGATACACCAGATTCAATATCAAGCTTCTAGAAGGCAAGAAAAAGCTAGATCATGTGTTGTCAAGGGCTGCAAAGGACCAAACTTTCTAGGGAAGCAAAGAAAAGCAAGGTGCAGCAGAGGTAAGCTCTAGGTAAGCATATTATGTATATGCATGTTCATATCTTAATTGCATTAGGTTCTTTGTATTCTAATTTCCTTTTTTCGTTTAGTACTGACATATGCTCTGCAGGATGAGGTAAGTTTTGATATTATCATGTCATGGGTATTTTCTTGAAGACTTTTTGCAAGTATTATATATTCATCAAGATAAGAATGAATACATGATCTAATGTTTTGAAGAGTGAGAAAGGGTAGCATGACAAGAGCAGCAATCTAGGTGCAGAACAACAGCAAGAAGTTCACCACATGAAGTCTTCACGAGGGCAGCATTGCATACAGTCATTGTAAAGGTATCATTGTACTGAGTCATTGTAAAAATTGTACAAGTGTCTATCTGCCAAGAGTTGAAGAGGCAGTGTCGGGAGGTCTAGGATCATCATTAGGTGGTTGCGTCATAGTTGGGGTTATGGTCTAGTGTGTCTTCTTCTTCTACATCATTCTATATCATTGTAAAGTGAACCATTTTCCCTGGTATGGGAGTCCATTATTCTTTTATTATTATATAGGGTGGTAGGCTGGTGCATGGAGTCACCAACAGGTTCAAGCTTGTGAAAAATTTAGGGTGGTAGGATGGTGCTAGGGCGAGTTGTAGCTCATTAGGTGTTGGGGCATCTGTTTAATTGACTACTGAAGAATCTCGGGCGTTGGAGCGTCCATCCAGTGGGAGCTGGAGAAGAATGCTTTTCTAGATTCCAGGAAGTTGGAGCTTTATTTTCAGTTGGAGTTCAATATTAAAGAATTATTAGAAAAGCATTCAGGTGGTTTTTGTCCCGGAGAGGGCTTCCACCTTAAAAACTGTGTGCATTTGTGTTCCTTTTGTTGACTGCTATCATTGTACAAACACTGATAATAATTGAAGATTAACTAATGCTCTGAAAGATTGATTATAATACTAATTGAAAGGAATAATGATTCACCCCCCCTCTCAGTATTTCCAACAATTGGTATTAGAGCCAAGTTCCTTCAATAGCAGTTTAACAGCTGGAAGGAGGTCATGGAGCATACCAAGAATGGTGTACCTCTGTTCAATGAAAATAATTATGCACTCTGGAAAGGAAGAATGGAGGTATATCTCTTGGCGCAAGGTTATGAAGTATGGGACACTGTTCAAAATGGCTTTACACCAACCACGGATGAACAAGGTAAGAAGAATTTGGTAAATGATGCAAAAGCAAAGAATATTATTATCAGTGGACTTATTGAATCTGCTTATCATAAGGTGTTGGGTTGTAAAACCGCAAAAAATGTATGGGACAAGCTTGAGAATATATATGCACGTGATTCAAATGTCAAAGAAGAAAAGCTTCAAATCTATAGAGAAAAAATTGAGCAACTCTGAATGAAAGAAAATGGCAACATTGTTGCATACTTCCAATACGTTGATGAAATAACCAACACTCTGGAAGGATTGGGAGAGCCAATTGACAAGAAGACTATTATACGAAAGATTCTTAGAACATTACCAGGGAGATTCAACCCAAAGGTATCGGTCTTAAAATACAGTGAAAATCTGGACAAACTCACCAAAGATGAATTACATGGAGTTCTCATAGCATATGAAATGAGACTTGATGAAGAAGAGGGTGCTTGGCATCTAGAAACTGCGTTCGTTGCATCTAACAAAACCAATAAAGACAAACAACCTTCAATTGCAAAGACATGCACCTGCAAGTGTGAAGAAAAGGGAGATGATGAAGAAGGTCTTTCAGATGAAGAATATGCTTACTTTATGAGAAAACTAAAAATTGGTAAGGGAAAATTCAAAGGTAAACTTCCATTGATATGTTTCGACTGTGGTGAGGTTGGGCATTTCGCAGCAAAATGCCCGAACAGAAGTGATGGAAACTCAAAAGGAAAGAAAGGCTTTAAGAAATTCAACAAGCAAAACAAAAAGAAAGGATCCAAAAGGAACTTTCTCTCTAAAGAAGATAGCTCATCATCCGATGAAGACAGTGACAGCGAAGAAGAAGCCAATGAGAGAGTACTGTTTATGGCCAAGCACAATAAACAAGAGGTATCAAACAACGAAGAAGAAGGGTTGGCCATAGAAGAATTTTCTAAGGAGGTAATCAGGTTTATAAAAGAGTTCAGGCTGAGAAGATCTGTTCCAATACTCTTGAAGAACAAGTTCAAACTCTCAAAATTGAAGTTGAAGAACACAAATGTATTGAAGAGTCACTTCAAAAGAAGTTGGAAGAAAGCAACCAAGAAAGCGAAGCATTATAAGCCGAAGTAGTCTCGCTACGTAAGGAAGTGAAGAAGGGAAAAACTGTCCAAAACTATGCCAACAGCTCAAGGGCATTGGAAGAACACATCAACAATCTTACAACGAGAAAACTGGCCTCGGTTACAAAGAAGAAGAAGCAGGACCTTCTACAACAAAATACAATGAACCTATGAGATTTGACATACATGTATACTTCATTGGACAAGATTCGCAAGAACATTCTTGGAAGACCATTCCTCGACGAAGATTTCCATCTAGGTACCAACATATTTTTCATGGCTATTGTTATTCATGTGGAAAATTTGGTCATAAAGCTGTAGAATGTCACACGTACCCTAGGAACCAATACAATTCCAGGAGATCCTTCAAATATGAACCTCCCAGGGCTCAAAAAAACATCAATAGATTTGAACATTTAAGAAATAATATGGAATGTTACAAATGTCAGAACTTTGGACACATAGCCAGAGATTGCAGACTTGAAAATCCTCCAGAAGAATCTTCGAAGCCACAGAATGAACGAACATGGAAGAAGAAGAAGATTGATAATTGTGCTCTCGCTCTCAAGGCTCAAAACAACAAAGATGTGTGGTATGTTGACAACGGTTGCTCAACGCATATGACTGGAGATAGAAGGAAATTTGTATCTCTGAAAGAGAAGAAGGATGGAACCGTATCCTTTGGAAATGATGGATCTTCAAATGTTATAGGATCAGGTACCATCACTCTCAGAAGCAAAGATGTTATAGCCAAGAATGTTCTATTGGTTGAAAACATGAATCACAATTTGCTCAGTGTTGGACAAATGTGTGATCAAGGACACACAATGCTATTCAACTCCACAAAATGTGAAATCAGGAAAGGAAGGTATGGTAAAATTGTGGCTATAGCAAGTCGAGCTCCAAACGACATATATGTTCTGGATGAAGCAACTAAAGCATGTCTACTAGCTAAAGAAGATGAAAGTTGGTTATGGCACAAACGAATGGGTCACATAAACTTTGACAATCTTGTCAGGATAAGCAAAAAGGAAGCAATACGAGAAATGCCGAAAATCTCAAAACCTTCCAACACACTATGTGAGGCATGTCGGCATGGCAAGCAGACAAAAGTCCAATTTAAAACAAAAGAACACTTTTCATCACATCCATTGGAATTGATACATACCGATCTATGTGGTCCTGTGAGAACAAAAGGCTTAGATGGAGAATTATATTTCATGTTAATGATAGATGACTATACCAGGATGACAGCTGTCAGTTTCCTAAAGAAAAAATCTGAAGCATTTGAGTGCTTTAAGATCTACAAGGAGTTGGTCGAAAATGAAACTGATTTGAAAATAAAGTGTCTAAGATCAGATAATGGTGGAGAATTCACTTCCAAATTATTTCAGCAATACTATGATGAAAATGGAATAAAATGACAATTTTCAATAGCAAAAACACCTTAGCAAAATGGAGTTGTTGAAAGAAAGAACAGAACCGTACAGGAAATGGGTAGAACAATGTTGAAGGACTCAAAATTGGATGAAAAATTCTGGGTTCAAGCAATTGATACGACAGTCTTCATTATCAACCGAAGTCTTCTCAGAAATAATTGCAACAAGACCCCATATGAATTATAGAAAGGAAAACCAGCTAATGTAAAATATTTCAGAATCTTCGGAAGCAAATGTTATATCAAAAGAGAAGATCAAAATTTGGGTAAGTTTGAATCACGTGTTGATGAAGGTATCTTTGTTGGTTACTCACGCAAAATAAAGGCCTATAAATGCTATAATCTAAGACGAAAACAGATAGTGGAGAGCATAAATGTTACATTTGACGAAGATGGTGTTCTAACGAATAATGATGAGGATCTAGAATCTTTGAAACTTGAGACGGAGGCTGAAAAAGACACAAAGAAAATTCTAGAACAAGAAGCAACTATCAACTAGGAAGAATTAAATAATGATCATCAAGATATACCGGAACAACAACAAGAAGCTCCTCCAAAGAGAACAAAAGAATGGATTCAAAAGAACCATCCATCAAATCAAATCATTGGTGACATAAATGAAGGTCGACAACTTCGTTCATCACAACAAGCTCACATTGCTTTTCTAGCAAACTTTGAGCCTAGTAGTTTGGAGGAAGCCAGCCAGAATGAACATTGGGTAGCAACTATGAATGAAGAATTGGATCAAATCGAGAAGAATAAAACCTGGGAGTTAGTTCCACGACCAAAAGATAAAAATGTCATTGGGACTAAATGGGTGTTCAGGAACAAATTGAATGAAGATGGACAGGTTACCGGAAACAAAGCAATATTGGTTTGCAAAGGCTATGCACAAGTGGAAGGAATTGATTTCGACGAAACATTTGCACCAGTTGCCAGAATGGAAGCCATCCGAATGTTTCTCGCCTATGCATATTCAAGAAAAATCAAAGTCTACCAAATGGATGTTAAGTCAGCATTTCTGAATGGCGAATTAGAAGAAGTTTACATCAAACAACCTGAAGGTTTTCTACTATCAGAAAAAGAAGACTATGTTTGCAGGTTAAAGAAGGCTCTATATGGTCTCAAGCAGGCTCCCAGAGCATGGTATGCTCGTCTTGATGGATATCTATGTCAACAAGGGTTCAAGAAAGGTACTGTTGATAGCAATCTTTATGTACAAATAGATAAAGATAATTTAACAATCATTGAGGTATATGTGGATGATATAATATTTGGTAGCAATGATGATCGACTAAGTAAGAACTTTTCTACAAAGATGCAAAGTGAGTTCGAGATGTCTTTACTTGGTGAGCTGACATACTTCTTAGGGCTTCAAATATCTCAGCAAGAGGAAGAAATATTTATATGTCAAGCCAAGTTCATCAAGGAAATTCTCAAGAAATTCAAACTGGAAGATTGCAAACCCGTCCTTACTCCGATGGTAACAGGTTGCAAATTGAGCATAGACGACTCATCTAAGGATGTGGATCATAGGTTGTACAGAACTATGATTGGTAGTCTTCTATATGTAACAGCCTCCCGGCCAGATGTTATGCAAGCAATTTGACAAGTAGCAAGATTCCAAGTAGCACCAAAAGAATCACATATTATTGCCGTCAAAAGAATTCTTCGATATCTAAAGGGCACAGAAGAATATGGCTTGTGGTATCCCAAGGGTAAAAATCTTCTTATTCAAGCCTTTACATATGCAGATTGGGCAGGAAGCGTTGATTATCGTAAGAGTACTAGTGGAGCAACATTCTATCTAGGTGGTTGTCTCGTATCATGGTTGAGCAAAAAGCAAACCTCAATCTCTTTATCTACAACGGAAGCAGAATACATTGCAGCAGCAACATGTTGTACTCAAGTCCTTTGGATGAAACAAACTTTGCAAGATCTTCAAGTACAATTCAGTGAGCCTATTCCCATATTCTGTGACAACACTAGTGCCATCAGCATCTCCAAGAATCCTGTCATGCATTCGAAAACAAAACACATTCCGATCAAATATCATGTTGTTAGAGAACAAGTCGCTGAAAATAATATCAAACTTGATTATGTTTTTACAAAAGAACAAATCGCTGATATCTTCACTAAACCTTTACCTCGTGAAGCATTTGAATATCTTCGCTAGAAGCTTGGGATTCTCCCAAGTTCTCATTAGATTTTCCTTATTCAGAATATATAGGGGGAGTGGAAGTGTGTACAGGTCCGCAGGATGGTTGTGTGTCAGGGGGAGTTACCCTTTGCCATTGATGTCAAAGGGGGAGAGAATGTTGTAGGAAGAGGTGTCATGATTGCAGCGGGAGTACTTGTGTTGCCATCAATGCCAAAGGGGGAGATTTTTTTATCAATGGTTGTCATTGATGTCAACCCAAGCAGTGCCAAGGGCTACCCAAATCTGGCATGAGAATTTTGACCTACCAAATTTCTATATTCTGGGTCAAGAATATTTTTGATAGTTTCTACTTATCGAGATGTTTCCGTTGATATATGGCACGCCATGTTTGAGATATTCACGGTTAGTGGGCTAAAACCCCATGGGGTTGTGGCATGGGTCATTGAAAAGTCAATAATTAATAATTTTTAAGCTCCTAAAATCCCTCCCACATTCACTTGTTGAAGCCCCTCTCAACCTAAGCATTTATATAAATTGTGATCCTCATATCCTCCTCATGTAGGGATTTCTCTACCTGAAACAGGTTATCGTGGCATTTGCGCTATAAATTTTTTTCTATGAAGGTTCAAAAGCTGAAATTTTTATGAGGCGAAGCCAAAATCCTGAGGAAGCTCCTGTACAAATTTCAGATCAAGGTGCACAATATTTTCGGAGATATTATCTGTGGAAGTCAGTGTTTTTGCAGGCTCCTGAACTTCATCTCAAATAAGTGACCTTGGGAAAATCATCATAACTTTCTCTCTGAGTATCGGATTGGAATTCTGTAACAAGTGGCAGATAGTCCATGGAATGTAGTTTTCTCTGTATCAATTTCAAACCCGAATGAAGAAACAATGATATGTGGCACGCCGTACAAGTGCTCTCTACTAAAACAATCCATAATTAGGTCATTATGAGAGATTGGGCATAAATTTGTCTTGAAAAATCCAAATTAGGTCAGACCTGTGGCATTGGAAAGAAGAATCAGAGTACTACTACAAGACCGAAAATCACATATTGGGGATCTGAAATAACAAAGATACACCAGATTCAATATCGAGCTCCTAGAAGGCAAGAAAAAGCTAGATCATGTGTTGTCAAGGGCTGCAAAGGACCAGACTTTCTAGGGAAGCAAAGCAAAGCAAGGTGCAGCAGAGGTAAGCTACATGCAAGTATATTTTGTATATGCATGTTCATATCTTAATTGCATTAGGTTCTTTGTATTCTAATTTCCTTTTTTCGTTTAGCACTGACATATGCTCTGCAGGATGAGGTAAGTTTTGATATTATCATGTCATGGGTATTTCATTGAAGACGTTTTGCAGGTATTATATATTCATCAAGATAAGAATCAATGCATGATCTAATTTTCTGAAAAGTGAGAAATGGTAGCATGACAAGAGCAGCAATCTAGGTGCAGAACAACAACAAGAAGTTCACCACATGAAGTCTTCACGAGGGCAGCATTGCATACAGTCATTGTAAAGGTATCATTGTACTGAGTCATTGTAAAAGCATCATTGTAAAAATTGTACAAGTGTCTATCAGTTAAGATTTGAAGAGGTAGTGTCAGGAGTTCTAGGATCATCATTAGGTGGTTGCGTCATAGTTGGGGTTATGGTCTAGTGTGTCTTCTTCTTCTACATCATTCTATATCATTGTAAAGTGGACCATTTTCCCTGGTACGAGAGTCCATTCTTCTTTTATTCTTCTATAGGGTGGTAGGGTGGTGCTAGACTAGTGCATGAAGTCACCAACAGGTTCAAGCCTGTGAAAACTTTAGGGTGGTAGGGTGGTGCTAGGGTGAGTTGTAGCTCATTGGGTGTTGGGGCATCCATTCAATTGACTACTGAAGAATCTCGGGTGTTGGAGCGTCCATCCAGTGGGAGCAGGAGAAGAATGCTTTTCTAGATTCTAGGAAGTTGGAGTTTTATTTTAAATTGGAGTTGAATATTAAAGAATTATTAGAAAAGCATTCAGGTGGTTTTTGTCTCGGAGAGGGTTTCCACCTTAAAAAATGTGCGCATTTGTGTTCCTTTTGTTTACTGATATCATTGTACAAACACTGGTAATAATTGAAGATTAACAAATGGTCTGAAAGATTAATAATAATACTAATTGAAAGGAATATTGATTCACCCCCCCTCTCATTATTTCCAACAACAAAAATTAAGAAGAGTCAATCATTTATAGTCCCACAACTACACCTCTTACTTGGTCATCACATCTCTATGTCCAAGAACTGATGAAGGCCAGGTCAAGGCTAGAAATTTTATAAGCCAAAGAACAGAAAAGGGACTACAAACTTTTAGAGATCACACTTGCAAATCAATGTTTAATGGAAAGTAATGGAATTTTAAAAGAACAGGTAACAATGTTACAAGATGTTGTAGAGGCAGGAAAACGAGAATGGGAAAACATGAAGGCAATATGGAAAAACAGGAATGAAGCAATGTCAACAAACAAAGATGTGATAATCTCTAAAACAACTTAGGTAGATACACAAATAGTTCAACAAACAATCCTTTCTGAAAAGAAGGCAAAAGAGAAAAAGAGGACATACATTCCAAAAGAAATCAAAACGAGGGTTGAGGACACTTATGGTCACAAGATAGAGGAAAAAGAAGATGCAAGTTCTCGTAGAACACAAAAAAGAGAATATAAAGAAAGAAAAGAGAGGGAAACAAACTTTATTATCAAGGGAATAAAAGACTATGGAAAGAATGAAAGCATTTTCAATTTAACAAGGGACTTTTTGAGAGAGAAATTATAGTGGAGAGGACAAATTTGCCAAGCAAGGAGGGTGGGAAAGATATGTGAGGAGAGGCCTTGACCTATAAAAGTCATCATGGAAAGTGTGCAAGAAAAACACCATCTCCTAAGCAAAAAAAAACTCTTGAAAGACTCACACTTCTTCCTAGATGAAGATTTACCTAGCAAACAACAAGAAGAGAGAAGAGAATAAGTGGAGAAAGTTAGAGCAACAAGAAACAAAGGGAAAAGAGCATGGTTGTACACTGGTAAAGTGGTTATTGTAGTGTTTGGGCGTCATGGAAAAACAGGGCAGCAAGCTGACAGTAAAGAAAAAACAGGCAATTCTATAATAGGGAGGAAAACAACAGGATCAACATGGATGAAAAGGGGCGAAGACTCAAATTTGAGTCTTCTGTGCCAAACCGCGTAGCAATCAATTCGTAGCTAGGTCTACCTAAGTCTAGTTTTTTGGAATTGTAGAGGTTACCCTTGGAGGAGGGGACTTGGGATATGGCCTATTGTAGAAGGTAGAGACATAATTTGTATCACCAAAACTCATGAACATGATGGTTTCAAAACTCCAATGTTTGACGGTTATTTGAAGTTAGCAGTTTGGAACGAGGCAACAGAAAATGGCAAAGGGTACATAGGAATATTGGTTTTAGTGAAAGAAAAAGAAGGCCGCCACACTTAGTTAGTGAAAGAAGATACAAATAAACAATATTTATGGTTCAAAATAACAGAGAATGAGAACCACATAAGAATTGCAACATGTTATTTTGTGCCTCAAGTATCAAAAACTTACAAAAATAAGGGATTGGACAACAAAGATCTGTATGCAGCTTTAAAGCAAGATATTTCTGCATATTCTCAATAGGAAAAAGTTCTTTTAGTGGGAAATTTTAATGCTAGAACAACAAATAAACAAGCTAGTATTCTTTGTTGCAAAGAGGATCACAATCCTATCTGGCTCATTGAGGAGGAGAATTCTTGATGGTTGAGATGTTCAGAAGACAAAAAAGTTAGTAATAATTTTGGAGAGGAGTTGCTTACGTTGTGTGGTGCTTTCAACTTAATTATCTGCAATGGTCTAGATAGATGGAAAAAGTCTGGGAACTTCACTTGCAACACATACAATGGGGCAAGTATCGTTGACTATGTTATTGGTTCACAAAGAATAATAGAAGTGATAGATGAAGTTAAGATTGGAGAGCATATTTGGGACTTAAAATCAGATCATAACCAATTTATATAAAGATATCTTGGTTAGAAGAAAGACAAAATAGGAGGAAAACAAAATGTTCTCAACAATCGGCATCAAGGGGCAAAATTCTTCTAACACAAGAAAATTGCACTATCTTCAAAACAATGCTGGAGAGATAAATTCAGAAGGAGAAAATTGGTCCCCAAAGCCTCAACAACCACGAGTTAGCAAATATAATCCAAGGTGCACTTGAGAAGTGCAAAAGAGCAAAAAATAGGAAATCAATCAAATTGTTTTCGTGTGAATGCGTGGTTCGATGAGGAATGCAAAATGACAAGGAGAACCTTGAAAAAGGAAGGCGAGGAGAAGATGAATGTAAAGTTATATACGCAGATTTTAAAAAGGAAAAAATACGAGTTCATGCAAACAAGGCGAGAAGAGTTGATATATCTAGGGAAGAATAACCCAAAGCTTTTTTGGCAGGAAATTCAACCAAGGAAGAAGTAATTTGAAAATAATGTTACAACCAATCAGTGGTTTGACTATGCAAGACAACTCTATGAAAAAGAATTAGAGGTTGAGCCTCTTTCCAGGATCAACACAACTACAAAGCTTTTCACAGTACAAGAGGTGGAGGCAGGAATTTAAAAGTTGAAAAGAGGGAAGGCAAAGGACTTCATTGAACTTCAAGCAGGATATCTAATGTGAAGAATGAACATTCTGGCACCGCACATGATGAAAATATTCAACGTCATTCAACAAGGATTCCCAAGGGATTGGACAACTAGTCTAGCAAAACCCCTTTTTAAAAGTGGAGACATTAATAATCCTTCCAACTATAGAACCATTATGATCAATCCTTTGTTTGCAAAGCTTTTTAGTGGCATGGTAGAAAATAGAATCAGTAAGTGGGAAGAAGTAAAAGAAAAGAGGGAAAAAGGGCAAGCGAGTTTTAGGCCGAAGCATTCTACAGTAGATCATGGTATCTCGTTGAGACACATTGTTGAAAAGGTTTGGGGGGGCAAAGAAGAAGTGTTTTACTGCTTTGTTGACTTCAAAAAGGCATTTGACACGGTTCCTAGAAATAAGTTGTGGCGTAGAATGGAAGAACTTGAAATTCCTTTACAATATAACACTCCTGTCCATAGGCTTTATGAAGAAGTGAAAGTCAAAATTAGAACTTCAGCAGACATTTCAGAAAGTTTTAGAAGTGACATCGGAGTCAAGAAAGATTGCCCTTTATCCCCTACCCTTTTTGGTTTATATATTGACAAACTGGAAGAGTGGCTAAATCTGCAAGGTGGGGATGGTGTTCGGTTGGGGGAGTTTGTGATAAAGCTTCTTCTATATGTCGATGATCTTGTACTGGTTGCTAAATTGGCCCATGGATTGCAGATGAACCTATATGCCCTTGAGAATTTTTGTAAAGCAGTGGGGATGCAAGTCAATACTAGTAAGACCAAAATAACGATTTTCTCTAATAATAGGAAGCAAAGCCAACATATGTTCTTCTTTGAAGGCAACATTCTTGAAGAAGTAAATGAATACAAGTACCTCGAGATTGATTTCAACCAGTGTGGAAAAAGTCGGCAAAAAGTCCCGACTTTTTGAAAAAATCCCGAATTTTTCCCTAAGCCGACTTTATCGGCCGACTTTTTGCCGACTTTTTCATCCCTGAAAAAGTCGCGATTTTAACCTCGAAGTCTCGACTTTTTGCCTATTTTTTCTAAAAAATCGTGAGTGAGGTAGTTTCTTTAATAAATTTTTAAATTTTTTTTGAAAAAATCGGGATTTTTTCAAAAAAATCGGGATTTTTTCCAAAAAATTAGGATTTTTTCCAAAAAGTCGGGATTTTTTCAAAATATGAATATTTTTGTATTTTTTTAGTTTTGTTGACTTTTTGCCGACTTTTTCAAAAAACTCCCGACTTTGTCGAGTTTTTCAAATTTTGGACCCTTGCCGATTTAATCCCGACTTCGACTTTTTCCACATTGATTTCAACAACAAGCTTAATTGAGAGGATTGTCAAAAGAAAATAATTTTAGGAGGGTGGAAAGCATTATATGCACTTCAAAACAGATGTAGAGAGGCGGAGTTATGAGATTGGAACACGATTAACGTGCTTTTTGGACTCCTATGTTGTCCAGTGATATTATATGGGTGTGAATTGTGGGCTAGCAACATCCCTGTTTCAAAATGGAAACAAATTGAGAAAATCCAAAAACACTTGATCATGAGCAAGTTCAAAATAAAAAGTTCGGTTCCTTATGAGATAATGTTGAGTGAAACAGGAGCAGCTCCCATCGAAGAAATTGCTATGGTGCATCTTATAAGGTATCTAAAAATAATTGAGCAAATGGGAGGAGGTAGATGTGCGAAAGTTATCTTCAATGAAGGCATGAGTGAAATAAAGTTATCATGGATGAGACAAAACAACAAATAGATGCAAAAATGGAATATTTACCTCAACGCATGTCCCACAAATAGCAAAGAGTTAAAAAAATTTGTGTTGGAGAAGTTTTGTAAGGGTATATGGGGAAAAACATTGGGTAGAAAGAAGAAGTACTATGTTCAGGAATGTTAATTTTGGGAAACTAAGTCCAAACTCCATGTTGTACTGCTCAGATGATGATGCCAATATTTTTATTCGATTCCTCTTTCGGAGAGGTGCAAGATTGATCTAAAGATCATCTTGATCAGATGAGCAAAACATTTATTTTGAATTTATTCCACTTATGTGTAAGGTTGGCCAGATTTGTAATGTAGGCTTGAGAGCCCAACATATGTGTCACACACCCTCACAGATGGATATAAATTGGAGAGACTTGGAGGTCAATTCATCATCATCTCATCACACAAATTCCTCATGATCTGATTGGTTCGTTCAACCTAGAAGATGCTTCCCACATGTAAATCTGGATGATGTCGGAAATGGATGCCGTAAATCTGGATGATGCTGGAAATGGATGCCGTAAATCTGGATGATGCTAGAAATGGATGCCGTAAATATGGATGACGCCGAAAATTTGGATGCCAGAAATTTGGATGCCAGATTCTTTTGTTGAATTATGTTGACTTTTGATGAGTTGTCTTTGAGGGTTGTGTGTGTGAAACTTGGAGGGTTGGCTGACCTGAGAAAGAATTTGCTGGTTGAAGCATCCTGTTGACTTCCGTAACACACACTATTCTACATCTTTGCTGGACAAGAAGATATGTAAATCTGATCTATTTTATTGGCTTGTCTTCTGTTGATCTATTGGTATGTTGTTAAAATTTGGACAACTAGGTCCAAACTCCGGGTTGTGCTGCTCAGATAACGATCCCAATATTTTTATTGGATTCCTCTTTCGGAGAGGTGTAAGATTGATCTAAATATCATCTCGATCGGATGAGCAGAACATGTACTTTGAATTTATTCCACTTATGTGCTAGGTCGGCCTGGAATATAATATAGACTTAAATGTCTTAAAGAGCATGTCACACACCCCCAAAGATGCCTATATAATGGAGAGACTTGGAGTTCATTATACACACAATGTGTGGAGGATTTTATTCTCTCTTGATGGCGATGGAGTTGCGTTCTTGGTGTTGTGTATTTGTGGAGTGTTCTTTGTTTGGGTTGTACTGGGGTGATGTGTGACACACTTGGTTGAATGACCTATTGGAGACTTTGCTGGTAGAAGCATCCTGTTGACCGCCGTAACGCCACCATTCATCATCTTTGTTTTGGCTTGTCTTCATCGATCTATTAGTATGTTCTATCTACTTCAGTAATTTGTGCCCTAATATGAAATGGCATAGAAAATGTTCAGAAAATTAACATGGTATTAGAGCTGGGAGAAGACAAAGTCCAATCTGTGTTAAGGGACAGCTAGAAGTGTGGATCTGTTGAGGGTCGTTTAAAGGAGAAAGTTTTAAATTTCTTTAGGGCCAAATAATTATTTGCGGCCAAGAAATTTGCAAGACAGTGAAGCTTAAGACTCCTACTCCTACAGCTCGTGGGTGACTAATTCACCGGATGCTCGGAAGGGATCAACGAAATTATTTGCAAGGAGCTGCCGCCATTTCACGGTTACGCAAGACTGCTCTGCGTAAGCACAAATCCGGTACGTCTAGCAGGGTATGAGCATTAATTCCCAGCGACGAGTTCTGGCCACCCAGAACCATCTTATGCAGCGGTCGGATTTCTTCCTCAGATGAACCGAGGGTTAATCTTTGCCATATATAAAGGAGCGGCTTCAGAAAGAAGATAGATAAGATTTCGACAATGTCTTCTAATGCCTTAAATTTTTAGCCGTGGTGATTTGCAGACGGTTCTGAAGGGCATTTTTTTTTTGAATTGATAAGATTTTCGAGCTTAGAGGCTACGGGGCAGCAAAATTCAAGCGAACAAATCTGTGGAAAAAACAAACCCACCGACAAAATTTGCATTCGAACTTATATCTGGATTGTTCTGGAAACACATCGGATGCCTTTGACATCAAAGGACGTCACATAAATTGTGATGCAAGATATTTTGCTTTAAATGTCTGGTCGTAAAATACTTTAGTTTGAAGAATTTTAGTGCATTTTACTGAATGGTGTTGGCACCGTGGATGTGGAATGAGCGATCCGTATCGTTTTAAGGGTTTAGATGATGGCCTCTGCTAGGAATGTGTCCGGTAAATCGTTTCATTTCCAAGAAGTGGAAGGAAGTACGACGTTTTTAGCCTTTAATCCGAGGCAATTTGTTGCACATTTAAGGCGATCCGAGCTGGCTTGTCATCCATCGAAATTGCTGGATATGCATTGAAACTGCGGTGTTTAGGAAAGTCTACCCACATTGAAAATAAATTCACATATCCTTTTATAGTTTTTGAGGAGTCTTTCGGCGTTGGCCTTTGGGTTATTGTGGGACATCCATGGCTGTTGGCTGTATTGCGTTGGATTGTGAAAGTCATACTGGGAGCGACAGGGACCCTTTGCTCATGGATCACCTGAAGATCTCATCAAATCAGGCACATGTTGTAAATATACCGGTCATTGCAAGCCCCCTAGCAATGACATCTAAGAGAGGGGGAAATTATCAGAGCCTTGTCACAGATAATCATTCATTGCCTTAATCTGAATGCGATGTTGCAATTACAGTGAGTTCACTTGACAGGACATTGTCAACTGTAGAAGTACAGTCTCGGTTGCCACCATCATCATCCTCACTAAGAAACCCGTCTTTTTTTTCCAGAATTGATGACTTTAGTAGCTATGGGGGACGGCAAAGAACAAGTCCGTTAAACTTAGGTCTCTGCATATCGATGGAGCTTACCATAATAGTTAGCCAGATAATAGCTTCTATCATTGTTTTGTCACTATCTAGGCCTGAAAAGCTGCAAGCACCATTACATGTTTGGGTTTTGGGCTATGCTGCGGGTTGTTTTGCTACTCTTCCTCTCCTATATTAGCGTTATACACATCGGTACACCTATTTTCCAGATCAAGAGTCAAGACCCTCTTTCCTCTTCAGTTCGTTCCCACCCTACTCCTCATTCTCCTCGAGTTTCTACTTATGTTGTTACTTCAAGGCCCCATTTTTCTCAAGAAGATGACGCTAATGGTACATCCCAGTCATCCGGGAGCAGCCATGATGCAGCTACAACTGATACTAGAGCCAAGAGGGCAGGTGTGTATGGGTCACCTAGAAGAGAAGAAATCAAGCTGAGGTATGTTCAGAGGCGATAAAAAACAATGATTGATGTGCACTTATGATTGTGCTAGATCTGTGTAACAAAAAGGCATCATATAAGGTATGGACTGACATGTAGAAGAGTCAATTCAATGCTTGGAACATCTGTATGATTGGTCCCTAGATCTGTGCAATTTAGGAGACAAGAAAATCTGAGATCTGGAAGCCCTTAGAAGCAGTTCTTTTTTAATGGAATTGGAAGGATCTTTAGAGGGTGCAACGGTCAGATTATTGTCAAGATGGTCAAATCTGTAAACCCTAGGGAGAGTGACAAGAGAAGTTGATTTGTCATAGAGTTAGGTAAATTTTGATAGCCTTAGGGGCAGTCTTCTAAAAATGACCAAAAGAATGACAAATGGACAATAAGAAGCACTGCAGGATCATGAGAGGAGGAATCGCGATATATTATATATGGCAGTATGACCATGATGAAGAAGATGGTGATGGATACGATAAAATTATGGCCACATCGTAATCAGCGATATGACAATGATGACGGTTCTGTAGCCGCAAACTTGAGGAGCTAAATCTGTCATTCTATGTCACTGTCATTATGACAATGACATAGACAGTCACCCATGTTTACGAAATTCATATTAGCGGTAAGCTGGTGACAGTATCAGTCCTACATTGGAGCATAATGATAAACTTGTAAGTATGAACTGAGAAGTTTTTGCAACCTTCTGTCACGTTGTTGGAGTCTTGATCAGCAAAGACTGTGAAGTTTTGATCAAATATTGTATATGATATATGCATGATAGCTATATGACAGTATATGGCTATGAGTCTTGATGGCTTTGACTGTGGGAGAATAAGACCCCTTTCCAAGTTGGTGTTTGGGATGCCCTCATTTAAAATAGATGTCTTCTCTATCTGGAGAAGTTGGCATTAAGAGGGAGATTTCAACTGTATATGCTCCTAAGCTAATATCATTGCTGAACGAAAGAAGATCCTCATGGCTCAAAGACATATGGCTTCAGAGGGGGAAATTCCAGAAGAAAACCGAGAAGCCATATAAATACCAGGGGTATCTAGCTGCCATGAATACAATATGAGCCTGGATCATTTGAAGAAGCTGTAAAGCATCAAATCCGCAAGGATGTGAGGGTGATGTCTGGGATATGGTTCCTAGACCATAGAACAAAGCTGTTGTCACCTCGATATAAGATCAAGCATGGATCTGATGGGAAAATGTGTTGCCTAAGGCTTCTTTAGGAAGGCACTGATTATTATAGCACCTATAATATATTATTTCCCTTGCTGATACGCAAGGACGGAAGCTTCATTAGATGGATGGAAAGGCCGCCTTTTGAAATGGCGCAGTAAAGGAAGAGGTGTATGTAGAGAAACCTCTGGAGATCAAAGTCCAGGATCGGGACACCCATGTCTGCAGGTTGAAGAAAGCCCTCTATGGGCTGAAGCAAGCACCTAGAGCTTGGTACGAGAGGATATATAGCTACCCGATGAAGCCGGGCTTCACTCGTAGTAATGCTGATCTGAACCTTTACTTCAAGGTTGATAGAGAAAAGCCTCTCATTTTGGTGCTGTATGTGGACGATCTCTTCCTGTCAGGTGTTGACCCTCTCATTCATTAATGCAAGAGGGAGCTTGCTGCTGAGTTCGAGATGAAGAACCTAGGACTGATGCACTCCTTCCTAGGCCTGGAGGTTTGGTAGAGACCTGGCGAGATTTTCCTTTCTCAAGGAAAAACATTGTGAAGCTTTTGGTATGATGGACTGTAAGTTCGTATCGACACCGATGGAGCTCAAATTTAAGAAGTTGAGTGGTAGCGCTGCTGGGCCCGTGTTAGCAAATCCTACTGAGTATCGTCAACTCGTAGGGGCTCTGATGTTCTTAGTGAACACCTGTCCGGACGTATGTTTTGTAGTGAACACTTTGAGTCAACACATGGTTGATCATAACATTCACTGGGTTGGTGCCAAGAAACTGTTGAGATATCTCTAGGGCACGATAAACCATGGGCTGAGATACACTGCCGAGAGCATGACACTCCTTTAGATATACTGATGCCAATTGGGCTGGCAGTGTGGTGGATCGTAAGAGCACATCTGGATGCTACTTCACAAGTAGATCTGCTTCAGGCAGGAAAAGGAAGTCGGTAGCCTTGAGCACCGCTGAGGTCGAATACATTGTAGCATGTATGACCCGTTGTGAAGTCACTTGGTTGCGAAAGCTCTTCAGTGAGCTGTTCGAGCATGTGCTAGATGCCACCGTTATCCTTTGTGATAACAAGAGGGGGATTCATTTGTCATAGAATCCCGGGTTCCACGATTGATCTAAGCATGTTGATGGCTGGTACCACTTTATCCGGGATATGTTACAGCGAGGCGCCGTAAGGCTCAATCATATAGGAACTGTTGAGCAGGTCGCTGACATTCTCACAATGCCCTTGGGGAAGGTCATGTTCCTAACCTTCCGTGAGAATCTTGGAATCATGGAACGACCCTATTTGGAGGGTCCCGTTGGACGATGAGCTCTGGGAGATTTTGGGGGGCCTTAGGGATAGTTCCTCGGAGCTATAAGCAACCACATGGCTAGGCTTGCCGAACCTTGATGGTGTGCTTCTGCCCCACTATTATGATGATTGAGTTGGTTCGCCTCTCATGATCTGTGTCCCGTATGCATCCTACCCATTTAAGTTCCAAACTCATGGGAAGTACCTCTCATTTGGCCAATGAGGTGGGAAATGAGAATAGAGACCATAACAAGACCGATAAACGCATCGGAGATTGCCGTACTCTCTATGTCTAGGATGGTACGTGTCTAACCACTTGATCTGGGATCAAGTTTAGCGAGGTTTTAGACCTCCAACTAACTTCGGGTCAGTGAAACTAACTTCGGGTTAGTATATGACTCTCTTGAGTCCTAGTGAGGTTTTGAACCTCCAACTGACTTCTAGTCAGGTAAACCAACTTCGGGTTGGTATGAGACTCTTTGTGAGTCCTATAGAGGTTTCAGACCTCTGGGCTGAATCTATCAGCCGGGTATGATGTCTTTGTGACTGACCCACTTTTGTTCTGAAATAAAGAGGCCAGCAAAGCAAGTTACGGCGGGATGACGCACGATGTTTGGATTGCACTAGTGGACGGAGTTCTCCCTAGTTGAGAGGGAGTGTTAAAATTAGACAACTAGGTCCAAACTCTGGGTTGTGCTGCTCAGATGACGATCCCAATATTTTTATTGGATTCCTCTTTCGGAGAGGTGTAAGATTGATCTAAAGATCATCTCGATCGGATGAGAAAAACATGTACTTTGAATTTATTCCACTTATTTGCTAGGTCGGCCTGGAATATAATATAGACTTAAATGTCTTAAAGAGCATGTCACACACCCCCAAAGATGCCTACATAATGGAGAGACTTGGAGTTCATTATACACACAATGTGTGGAGGATTTTCTTCTCTCTTGATGGCGATGGAGCTGCATTCTTGATGCTGCGTATTTGTGGAGTGTTCTTTGTTTGGGTTGTACTGGGGTTATGTGTGACACACTTGGCTGAATGACCTATTGGAGACTTTGTTGATAGAAACATCCTGCTAATCGCCGTAATGCCACCATTCATCATCTCTGTTTTGGCTTGTCTTCATTGATCTATTAGTATGTTCTATCTGCTTCAGTATTTTGTGCCCTAATCTGAAATGGCATAGAACATGTTCAGAAAATTAACATATGTTCTATCAACATTTTACTTTCATGTTTATGTGATTGCTATATTGTATTGGGCCCTAGAAGATTGAAGTAAATTTGCATTAAGCATAGAACATTCTGTCTATCCAAAATTTACATGGTATCAGAGCTGAGGTGAAGACAAAGCCCAAGATAGTGTGAAAAGCAATCACCAAAGAAGAAGTCTTGTCAAGAACCAATGGTCTGATGATAAGTTGACTGACAAGTCTGATTATCATGCATGGAAGAAGTCCTTGGATTTGGCATTAGAAGATCAAGATGTCATGGACTATATGCAGGGGAAGATTCATGAGCCTCCATCATATTTTATGAGGCTCACAGAAATCAGGAATGATCTCCTTGCCATAGGAGAAGAAGTAGTTGATCGAGAGCTCGTCCTCATTGCTCTTGGAGGACTTCCCCGAGACTGGAAGAAGAACTTCAAGGAAGATCTCACTATTGGTTTTAGAGTTGATACACTCTACCAGGTTGGAGGAAGTCCATTAAGGGGTTTGTCATGTGATACAACTCGTCAAACTGAGTTATGGCACCGGAGGTTTGGACACCTTCATTACAAAGCCCTTCTCGAAGCAAGGAAGGTGGTGTCTAGGATGCCCGAATTCAAGAATGATCATGAAGGTGTATGTCAGGGCTGTGCCGAAGGAAAGCATACAAGGGGACCTTTCCCCTCAAGTGTCACAAATACATCTAATATCTTGCAATTGATACATTCTGATTTATCTGGTATGCTTCTCGTGAAATCCTTGGGAGGATGTTCTTATTACATGACTTTTATAGATGACTTCTCTCGCAAGACCTGGATATATTTCTTGAAGAAGGAGGACGAAGAATTCAAATGGTTTTGTACCTTCAAGGCCTTGGTGGAAAATCAAACAGGAAAGAAGATCAAGATTTTGAGGACTGATAATAGCACCGAATATGAGTCAAATGACTTCAATGACTTTTGTAGAGGAGCTGACATTAAGAGGGAGACCACAACCATGTATACTCCTGAGCAAAATGGCGTTGCTAAAAGAAATAATAGGACCATTGTGGAAGCTGCCCGTGCCATGCTATGTGACCAAGGTCTTCTGAAGTTTCTATGGGGAGAAGTTGCGAACACTGCTGTGTATGTACAAAATCGATGCCCACATTCTGCTTTGGACTCCAAAAATCCCGAAGAAGTCTTCTCTGGCAAGAAACTTGATGTTTCTCATTTTAGAGTTTTTGGTTGTCTTGTTTACTTTCATGTGCCGAAAGAGAAGAGAAGCAAGTTGGATGCTTCTGGAAAGAAGGGAATGTTTGCGGGCTACAGTGAAACTTCAAAGGCATATAGAATCTATGTGCCTGGTCAAAGAGAAGTGGAGATATGCCACGATGTCACCTTCGATGAAGATGCTTCCCTCAGGAAAGTGATAAACCTTCCTAGCTCCAAGGAAGGCAATGATGAAAGAACAGAGAATCAGGAAGGGCCGAAGGATGAGATGATGCTCGATGTTGAAGGACCGATGGACCCTATTGATCCACCTCCTTCAATGAAGAGAAGACCCTCATGGCTCAGGGATACTCTCGAGGATGCCGAGAGACATATGGCCCCAAGGGGGACATTCCGTGAAAGCAAGAAGCCGAATAGATACAAGGGTATCTAGCAACCATGAGTACTATCGTACAATTTGAGCTTAGATCACTTGAAGAAGCCGTAAAACATCAAGTTTGGAAGGATGCTTTGCACGAAGAGTACGAGTCCATTATGAAGAATGATGTCTGGGATGTGGTCCCAAGACCGGAGGACAAAGCTATTGTCACCTCGAAATGGCTCTATAAGATCAAGCATGGATCTGATGGTAGTGTTGAAAAGTACAAGGCAAGATTCGTTGCCCGAGGCTTCTCTCAAAAGGAAGGCATAGATTATGATGATATATTTGCACCTGTGGCCCGCTATACCACCATCCGATCTATTATTGTCCTTGCTACAACGCAAGGATGGAGTTTCCATCAGATGGATGTGAAGATCGCTTTTCTGCATGGTTCGATAACGGAAGAGGTGTATGTGGAGCAACCTCTGGGGTTCGAAGTCCAGGATAGAGACTCTCATGTATGCAGGTTGAAGAAAGCCCTCTATGGGTTGAAGCAAGCCCCCAAGGCTTAGTACAAGAGGATAGATAGCTACTTGATGAAGCTGGGCTTCACTCGAAGTAATGCTGATCCAAAACTTTACTTTAAGGTTGATAGAGAAAAGCCTCTAATTCTGGTTCTCTATGTGGACGAGCTCTTCCTGACAGGTGTTGACCCTCTCATTCATCAGTGTAAGAGGGAGCTAGCTTCCGAGTTTGATATGAAAGACCTAGGACTCATGCATTACTTCCTAGGCTTGGAGGTCTGGCAAAGACCTGGTGATATTTTCCTTTCTCAAGGAAAATATATTGTGAAGCTGCTGGAGAGATTTGGTATGGTGGACTGTAAGTCCGTGTCGACACCGATGGAACTCAACTTCAAGAAGTTGTGTGGAAATGTTGTTGGGCCTGCATTGGGAAGTCCTATCGAGTATCGTCAACTCGTAGGGGCATTGATGTTCTTGGTGAACTCCCGTCCGAACATATGTTTTGCAGTGAACACTTTGAGTCAACACATGGTTGATCCTCATCACATTCACTGGGTTAGTGCCAAGAATCTCTTGAGATATCTTCGGGGCACGATATGTAACGACCCATTCCCCTGTTATACCCAAAACAATATTAGCGTGTGAACGATATAGGCATTTGATAGCTACACCTGCCTATACCGCCCACATCGCACTAGTACGCCCACCTAATATCAAGATTACAAAGATTGGGGACTCAATATTAAGATTTCAGATCTATATATATATATATTACGATCATCTAAGTATAAAATCTTATGAAACAAGGTAATAAAAGAAATGAAATAATAAAGTTAAAATCTTTAAGTTAATAAATCTTTAAGATAAAGATGAGTATGCAATATTAAAGAATTATATAAAAAGTACTTAAATAAAATCCCACCTTTATAAATGTGTATACATACGCACATTAATGGGGATCACCCACCATAACAAAGTTTAAGGTAAACATAACGTTGGATAAAGCCTCGGGAAGTTTGAGGCGGTGGAGGAAGATTGTTTAGATTATATTCATATCCAAACATAATGAAAAGCATACCACCATAAATGCATAAAATATCATCATTAATAAGGATAAGGCTTCGGGAAGATAGAGGCGGTGGAAGGAGATTATTTAAAGGAGGTGGTATGGAGGGGAAGGGAGGGGGGATGTTTTCTTGGAGGAGAAGAAATGGTTTCTGCTGAAAGGAGAAGGAAGGAAATGCCGGCTTGCAGTGTTTGGGAAGGAGTCTCTTGTTCTTGGAAATCTGGGCACGAGGGACAGAGGGGACATCCTCTGGGTCTGGGATGAGTCCCGGATTTGGCTGGGAGGATTCGATTGCCCTAGTAATCTGTCTGTGTTCTGTTCACGACATCACCAGCAAATCTTCAGCCGCTTCAGGATTCGTAAGTTGTGCTGAATTTCAGGTATTCTTCTACATATAGTTTAATTATGCAAGCTGAAATTTCAATTTATATCCTTTCAATGTCTTATTAGATCTGTTTTACTTAAACAAAAGTTCAAATAGGTAAAAATTCTAGAACTCTGGGAGCAGGGTCATTACACGATAAACCATGGGCTGAGATACATTGTCGGGAGTTTGAGAATCCATGGATATACTAATGCCGATTGGGCTGGTAGTGTGGTAGATCGCAAGAGCACATCTGGATGCTGCTTCACACTTGGTTCTGCTTCGATATCTTGGATGAGAAGGAAGCAGAAGTCGGTGGTTTTGAGCACCGCTGAGGCTGAATACATTGCAGCGAGTATGGATTGTTGTGAAGATATTTGGTTGTGAATGCTCTTCATTGAGCTGTTCAGGCATGTGCTAGATACCACCGTCATCCTTTGTGATAACCAGAGTGGGATTCGCTTGTCAGAGAATCTTGTGTTCCACGATCGATCCAAGCATATTGATATCAGGTACCATTTTATCCGACATATGGTACAGCGAGGCGCTGTAAGGCTTGATCATATAGGAACTGATGAGCAGGTCGCGGATATTCTCACTAAGCCCTTGGGGAAGGTCAAGTTCCTAACCTTCCGTGAGAATCTTGGAATCATGGAACGACCCTATTCTGAGGGTCCTATTGGAGGATGAGCTCTGGGAGCTCCAGGGGGATTTGGGGATAGCTTCTTGGAGCTATAAGCAACCACAGGGCTAGGCTTGTCGAACCTTGTTGGTGTGCTTCCGCCCCACCGTGATGATATTGAGTTGGTTCACCTCTCTTTGATCTGTGCCCCGTATGCATCCTACCCATGGAGTTTCAGACTCATGGGAAATACCTCTCATCTTGGCCAATGAGGTGGGAAATGTGGATAGAGACCAATAGCAAGACCAATGGACGCATCGAAGATTGTCGTACTCTCTATGTCTAGGATGGCACGTGTCCAACTACTTGATCTGGGATCAAGTTTATTGAGGTTTCGGACCTCCAACTGACTTCGTGTCAGTTAAACTAACTTCGGGTTAGTATATGACCCTTTTGAGTCCAAGTGAGGTTTCGGACCTCCAACTGACTTCGAGTCAGTTAAACTAACTTTGGGTTAGTATATGACTCTTTTGAGTCCAAGTGAGGTTTCGGTCCTCCAACTCAAGGTTGCTGGGAAGCGTCCCCCCCCCCTCGACCCCGCTCCCAAAACACGCTCCGTTCGGGAGCGTTTTGGGAGCGCTCTCTTGAAAACGCTCCCCTCAAGGAGCATTTTCGGGAGCGCGCTCCCAAGCCTGAAAAAATGCTCCCTGGTTTCTAGGGAGCGCTTGGGAGAAAACGCTCCCCGAGCGCTCCTTCCATTTAAAAAATGATTCGAGAGCGTTTTTTAAATGGAGGGAGAGCTCGGGGAACGTTCGCTCCCTAATGCTCCCCGACAAAAAAAACGCTCCCAACGCGAAGAAAAAAATCGGCGGTGATTTTTTGGGAGGGAGGGGGGGTAGGTAATAAAAAGCCCTCCCCTCCTCATTTGTGTTATTGTTTGTTTGCCAAGAGAGAGAGAGCAAGTGCCAAGGAGAGAGCAAGGAGAGAAGAGAGGAGAGAGCAAGAGGAGAGAGCAAGGAGCTTGGAGAGAGCAATAAGGAGGATTGAAGGAGGCAGGCCAAAGAGGTAGGAGTCAAGGCTCTCTAATCTAGTTTTTTTTTTTTCTCTGTTGCATTTTTAAGTTGTTCAAAAATGAAAACTTGAATTTTTTTCTCTATGTTGCATTTTAATGTGTTGAAAAGTGAAAAATTGAATTGTTTTTTTCTATGTTTCATTTTTTCCTATTCCCATTTGGCATTCCTCCATTTTTTTGCAGGCTAAAAACTTGAAACTTGAAACTTGAAACATCATGGCTATATGGCTTGGGGTTTTCTTCATGTTGGTTCTTTTCTTTGTAATAATGGTGTTGAAGAGTAGAAGAAAGAGGCCCATTCGAGAAGAGGAGGATGAAGAAGTGGGTTATAGTGGATTTGATGAAAATCCTAAAGAGGAGTATGTTGAGGAGAAAGGGGAGAGTGGAGAACATGAGGCCACGGAGACACCAACTAAACATGACCAAAGTCAAACACCATTGTGGAAATATGTTCAGAGGCAGGAAGGAGGGAAAGGGGGTGGAACCACTAAATTTCTTTGCCCCCATTGCAATAAAGAATACATAGGTTCATACACCCGTGCCAGAGGGCACCTTTGTGGGAAAATGCCATGGGATGGAGATAAAAATATAGGAATCAAAATTTGTGTAAGTGTGCCAACAATAGATAGAAGAGGAGGCTGCCCAACAAAAATCTAAAAGATCCAAGGGTTTCATTGATTCGTATGCACCATCAGGTCCATCACATCATGGACAAAGAAGTCCATCAACTTCCACCCATGGCAGTGGATATGGAGGCACACTTGAACCAAACATCTCCTTAAGGCGTAGAACCATATCTGATTTCCTTGACGAAGGGTCTAGGAGTGATGTGGATTCAAAAAATTTCCAGTTTCTCTATGCATGTGGGGTACCATTCAATGTTATTTGCTCACCTTATTGGCATGAAATGGTTTCTTCCATTCATGGTGCCCCCAAAGGATACAAGAGCCCTGGGTATGACAAGGCCAGAACCGTGGGACTTGATCATGAAAAAGCTAAAATAACTCATTTTTTGAATAGAATGACAAGTTCTTGGAATGAGCATGGGGTGTCCATTGTATCTGATGGATGGACAAATGTAAAAGGAAAGCCATTGATAAGTGTTTTTGTTGTGTCTGTTAGTGGTGCAATATTCCTTTCAGCATATGATTATTTAGACAAATTCAAGACCGACATTAACATTGCAGAACCATTACTTGAAACAATTGAAAGTATTGGGCCATACAATGTCGTCCAAGTCATCACTGATAATGCTGCTAATTGTAAGGCAGCGGGAGAAATTATTGAGGATAAATACCCCAACATATTTTGGTCTGGGTGTTTGGTTCACACAATGAACCTTTTGATGCATGCTATAATTAAAAACAAACAACCTCAATACAAATGGCTGGGTGATTTGTACAAGAGAGGTAAAAAAATGATAAAATTTATTACAAATCATAGCAATACCCATGGGATTTTCCGTACTCACTCAAAATCGGAGTTGTTGAAGATAGCAAAGACTAGATTATCTAGCTATTACCTCACCTTCAGGCGCCTTTTGAAGGTAAGAGAGTCATTGGCAACCATTGTTTCAAGTCCACACTGGCAGGTATTAAAGGACAGGGCAACAACAATAGTTGACAGGCAAGGTTTTGAATAGGTGGAGGAGACCACTCTTGATCCTTTGTTTTGGACACGTGTGAGGGAAATTTTGAATTTCACCAAGCCCATTTATCACATGATTTGATTTTCAAATACAGATAAACTAGTGTTTGGGGAGGTGTATGAGCAGATGGATAGCATGTTGGGGCAAATAAAAGATGTTGTTAAGGAAAATGATCCCAACTTGTATTTAATGATTCACAACTGTGTGTGTGCACGGTGGAATAAACTTAATGTTCCACTACATGCCTTGGCATATATCCCTATGCCAAAATACTACTCTCCATCTTGGTTGGGCCAACCTGCACCTGGAGGTGGGGTTAGGATCAAACCTCACATAGATCTAGAGGTACAAGAGGGATAGATGAAAGCATTAGACGAGTTGGTCCCTGACAGGGAGGAGTGTGCTAGATTGCGCCTTGAATTAGGAAGATGCTTCAGTTGCACTGGTAACTTTGGTTCTTTCCATGCAATGGAAGAAAGAGATAGATTTGATGCTCTCACATGGTGGGAAGCATATGGCAGCATGGGACTTGTGCCAAAGTTGGCAAACAAAGTTCTCTCACAAGTTGTAAATACTTCTTCTGCAGAGAGGTGTTGGAGCACCTACAGCTTCATACATAATTTCAGAAGAAACAGGCTGAAAGAAAACCGAGCAGAAAGCTTGGTTTATGTGCACTACAACTTGAGGTTGTTGAGTCATTATTGTGATCGGGCTTATGAGGATCAATCATATAAAGTTTGGGACAACAACCCAGAGGACGATAATTTGGAGGACAACATTGTACATATAGAAGAATTGGAAGCATAACTTTTGAGGGATGATGATGAAGCAACAACAGCCATTGCACCGCCACACCTAGGGCCAGTCCCACCATCTAGTAGCAGTGCGGGTGCCAGTGCCAGTGTTTGATTTCCAGCTATTGTTCCTTTGCAGATTCAGCCTCCACCTACATCCTCACATGGCCCTCCGCCTTCTAGTTATGGTCGTGGTACTAAGGAGAATACTAGAAGACCACCATTGCCTCGTGATTCTCACAAATTAGATATTTCTCATGGGCGTGGAAAGGGGCCAGCCAATAGATAAAATAGATTTACAGTTTACTAGTCTTTTCTATTTTCTAGTAGTTTTTAACTTTTATAACTGTTGAACAGTTGAAACTTGACTCTTTCATATTTATTATGATAATTTTTGTAAACAATATATGAAAATTTAAGTTTGAAGTTTGAATTTGAAACGTGAAACTTTGAAGTTGGCATTTATAAGTTTATAAGTCATTATGAATTATGAATATGATGCTTCATGAAAGTTGAAAGTTGTTTCATTTCGTTTCATTTTATACATTTCATTTCATGTTAAATATTCTTTGTTGTAATGGTTATTGGTTACACTTAGCTTACAAGTACAACTATGGTGATCAATGAACCAATGATGATAAATGTTATATATCAAATTTCAATGATGATAAATGTTATATATTGAATTTTGAAAGCTTGAAACTTTAAGATTCATGACTCATGAGACTCAAGAGTCAATATGTTGTATGTTTCTAAAATATGTTATACGTTTCTAACTTGTGGGCGTGATTGATGAAGATTATAACTTCTAGATGATTGATGTTATATGGTTCAATCTATGTTTTTATGTTTTTTATGTCTAATTCATCATTCTACATGCTTTTGTTGACATATATGCATCAAAATATAAAAAAATATAAAATATATATATTTAAAAAAAAACGCTCCCCGAAATGCTCCCGGACTGGGAGCTTTTCAAAATGGCGCTCCCACTCCCACTCCCGCTCCCCGCTTTTGCTCCCGCTCTCAAGTAACCATGCTCCAACTGACTTCGGGTTAGTATATGACTCTTTTGAGTCCAAGTGAGGTTTCGGACCTCCAACTGACTTCGAGTCAGTTAAACTAACTTCGAGTTAGTATATGACTCTTTTGAGTCCATGTGAGGTTTCGTACCTCGAACTAACTTTGGATCAGTTAAACTAACTTTGAGTTAGTATATGACTCTTTTGAGTCCAAGTGAGGTTTCAGATCTCCAACTGACTTCGGGTCAGTTAAACTAACTTCGGGTTAGTATATGACTCTTTTGAATCCAAGAGAGGTTTTGAACCTCCAACTAACTTCGGATCAGTTAAAATAACTTCGAGTTAGTATGAGACTCCTTTGAGTCCTATAAAGGTTTCAAACCTCTGAGCTAACTTTGGGTCAGCGGGGTGTGATGTCTTTGTGACTCATCGTTTGAAATAAAGAGCCAACAAAGCAAGTTATGGCAGGATGACGCACGATGTTTGGATGGCTCTGGTGGATGGAGTTCTCCCTAGTTGAGAGGGAGTGTTAATTTTGGGCAACTAGGTCCAAACTCCATGTTGTACTGCTCAGATGATGATGCCAATATTTGATTGGATTCCTCTTTCGGAGAGGTGCAAGATTGATCTAAAGATCATCTTGATCGGATGAGCAGAACATTTATTTTGAATTTATTCCACTTATGTGCAAGGTCGGCCAGATTTGTAATGTAGGCTTGAGAGCCCAACAGATGTGTCACACACCCTCACAGATGGATATAAATTGTAGAGACTTGGAGGTCATTTCATCATCATCTCATCACACACATTCCTCATGATCTAATTGGTTCGTTCAGCCTAGAAGATGCTTCTCTCTCTCCCATGTATAAATCTGGATGTCGTAATTCTGGATTATTCTGGAAATGTATGCCGTAAATCTGGATGATGCCGGAAATAGATGTCGTAAATCTGGATGATGCCGGAAATGGATGCCGTAAATCTGGATGATGCCGGAAATGGATGCCGTAAATCTGGATGATGCCGAAAATGGATGCTGTAAATTTGGATGATGTCGGAAATGGATGTCGTAAATCTGGATGATGCCGGAAATGGATACTGTAAATCTAGATGCCTTAAATTTGGATGATGCCGGAAATGGATGCCGTAAATTTGGATGATGTCGGAAATGGATGCCATAAATCTGGATGTCGTAAATATGGATGATGCCGGAAATTTGAATGTGGGATTATTTTGTTGAATTATGTTGACTTTTAATGAGCTGTCTTTGAGGGTTGTGTGTGTGACACTTGGAGGGTTGGCTAACTTGAGAAATACTTTGTTGGATGAAGCATCCCATTGACTGCCGTAACGCACACTATTCTACATCTTTGCTGGACAAGAAGATATGTAAATCTGATCTATTTTATTGGCTTGTCTTCTATTGATCTATTGGTATGTTCTATCAGCATTTTACTTTCATGTTTATGTGATTTCTATATTGTATCGGGCCCTAGAAGATTGAAATAAATTTTCATTAAGCATAGAACATTCTGTCTATCCAAAATTTACAAGGAATTCAACCCCACTTGTGATCTCCAACAAAAAGAGTACATTGGAGCTAGCATTCCGTGGAGAGCAAATATTCTTATTGCTCAATTAAGAACTAACTCACATCAACTTCGGTGTGAAATGGGACGGTGGAAGAGACCTAAAGAAGCTTGGGAAGAACGAGTATGTACTTTTTGCACTTCTGGGGCAGTGGAATTAGAAAAGAAATTCATTTTGGAATGTGATGCTTTCAAAGACATCGGTGACAGTTATGGAAGTATGTTAGCATCAATTTCATGGCATTGTCTTTTCAGTGAGCAGACTGTTAGAAGGTTGGGTCAGCTCATCATCAATTTGAGTAAGAAAATGATTGAATTACATAAGGCAAAAAACAAGGAGGCTGGTAGTCCCATAGACTATTTTTAGTCTCGTGGACGTTAAAATATCATTCATTTCAACTAAGAACATAAAAATTCATGAGTTCAAGTTTCCATTGGCTCACCAACATCAAGGTCTTGTAATTAGTATTTGTTGTAGCCTCCAAATAGAGGACATGTGGAATATCTACATCTTTTCCAAACTTTTAAAGCCAATGTGTGAAACTTAAAAGTATAAGAGTATCAAGTACTAGAGTTTTCCAACTAGACAACATGAAGAACTCAATCTTCCCCAAATATGTTAAAGAGGGTTGTGTGAAACGTTCAATCTTATGTTTTAAACATTTACACCCATCAAGTTTATCTTCATATTAAAGGTGGGTAAAGTGTCAAGTTATCATTTAACAAACCCAGAATTTTATGCCTCTGATGAAGTGTCAGAAAGTCAGGTATAATAGTTGTACAACCTTTTCATGCTGCTTTCCTGATTTCTTCATCATGCATCACCACTTAGATTTCCAATTCCTTGCCAAGATTAAAGCATTGGCATTTAAGAAAAGAGAGGCTTTATAAGTCAGTAAGAGTCAAGATAATTTTGCCAATTTTACAAACAATAACGAGGAGTTACAAATTGCTCACATGAGGAGCTCCAAGGCTATTATGTGTCTACTCTTCATATTTAACGAAGGATAACCTCAAATAACACATTGAAGAATTTAGTTGTAAGGACTCCTATATTTACCATCATGCAAGAGAATAACTATTTTAGCACATGATAATTTACTCTTTCAGTCACAGGGATCTCAATATAAAAGCTTCCATTTATGGCTTTCCGTTGGATTACCTAGCATCATAAGACACGAGAGGGAGACTAAGCTCTAAATCTTGCAAAATAATTACAAGTTCAAGGCATACTTTATTCTTGCTTCACCTCATTAGAAACCCTATGAATTATAGTTCCTTGTCTGTTTACCAAGAAACATAAAATGGATTTTGGACAGGGAATATGTTTCTCAGGGGAAGGAAAATATACGTTTGATCTATAAAAAATATCATCAAATTTGAGTTCATCCGAGAGACCATAATCATGAACAACACTACATACAGAAACACATATGCTCAAATAATCTATAATCATTCTTGCAAATAAGCATGCATCCCTTTTTAGTTTTACATTTGGAATCACCCTAGGATTCCCTGCAATAGTGTTTAAGCATCAGGCATCATTTGCATTTTTATCAAATCTTGCTAAAGGCTGTCCAACTGTCAAATAGGTAAATTAGGACAAAATAGGGACCAGTGAAAGTTTCTCAAGAGCAAGCACATATGATTACAACTAAAGATAATTCCAGTATTCAAAATATAGACCAACAATCTGGATCACTTCCCATCCATAAAAAAAGTGTAGAAGAGGTGCATTATACGGTACTCGTTGAATGATCCCAATTGACTTCATGGCAAGGTATCAATACGGTGCAAAAACTTAGGGATGCCCTTCCATATTGTTATATGAGAATAGCTCATTCATGTGTGCTTCTCATCCTTTTGAGTAGGAGGATTATGACGATTTTCATCCTTTTGAAATGTAGTTTGAATCTAAAAGAACAAATGGAAAAACAAGAACAAAAATTACCACCATACTAAACAGAAAGATTATATAGCTTAAAATTCAATACTGGAATTTCACATTTAATAGTTGCACTAGAATATAGATGATCACTTATCAGATACAACAAAATTTATCAAATTATAACTTTCGCACGTCTCCATTTTACGGTTTACCTACTTTTCAAATGCCATGGTTGCATGGATATGAAATAGATTATTGTTGTGGGAAAAAACCAGAGATTGGAAGAGCTAGTCCTAGGAGTAACAAAAGGTTCCTAGCATCATTTTTAGTTGGTACTTCCAAGTATCACAAGGGTTTTTTGCAGAGACCAGGGAATGGAAATAATAGAAATGCATCATAGTAAAGATGTAAAATGTGGCCTCAACAAAAGACTGCTATAAATCTTACTAAATATATGGTTGGGACCCATTTGGCAGATTAAATGCGTGTGAAAATAAAACACAGATGCACATATCTTCATTGAGATGATGGTTTCACATAGGAGAAACTCTTATTAAGAAGGGAGCAATTGGTGAAAAATCAAATAACTTGCACACATAGTTGTATGAAGAAACAATGTATAAATGCAGTAAATAAGAAAGTGGGTTTTGCTTACTAAATATTATGCTATTATAGAAGTAACAAACAGCCACATGGACAGCATGCAAGATAGAGAAATCAAAGAAAGGCAAGTCAGAACAGCAGACATAATTATTAAGGGGGTGAGAGATTATGGGAAAGACGAATGTACTCTTGATCTTGCAAGTGACTTTTTGAAAGACAAGCTGCTTTGGCAAGGTCGAATTTGCCAAGCATGGACAATGGGTAAGAATAGTGACAAGAGGGATGGGCCAATAAGAATCATCATGCCAAGCACACATGACAAGTAAAATCTCTTAAGCAAGAAGCAGTTCTTAAGAGCATCTCGCTTTTTTATAGATGATGATTTAACTATTAGGCAACCAGAGGAAAGAAGAGAGGAAATGTCAAAGGTTAGAGCAACAAGGGACGAGCGAATAATGGCATTTTTGTACAAAGGCAAAGCTGTTATTGCCTCTTTTGGACCCCATTCTAAAACAGGACAATGAGCTAGTAGCAAAGAAGGGATAGGAAAGTCTTTAGCAGGTAACTATGCAGCAAGGTCAATAAGGGTAGATAGGAGTGAAGATTCAACTTGGAGTCTTGTAGGCCGAAAAAAGTATCAGTCAAGTTCTACCCAGGTTTCCTTACGTTTAGTTTGTTGGAATTGTAGAGGTTGTTGAATTTGTAACTATGGTCAGTCTTCATAACGTATATTGGGTCATTTGATGTATTTGTATTTATCATTGTAAAGCATACTTATAAATGCTAGAGTCAAAAGGAAATTTACTTTGAGTCAAAGTCCCATTGCGACTTTTTAAAGATGAAAATTTGAATTTTTGAAATGTAATTTTTCGCTCCAAAGTTGTCAAGTTAGCCTCCCTCCAAATCAAGTCGTCCTTGGCTCAAAACACAACCATTCAACCTAGATAGATCACTATATAAAGGCAGTTCCTCCTCCTCCACTTAGGCATTCGATTTCTCTCACACAAAGACAATTCCTGGGAAGCTAGCGAAGGACAAGAAGGACGAAATAGGACGAAGAAGGATGGAATCTCTCTCTTTCCTCTCTCTTGCAACTCGCACGTGAAGGATACAATCTCTCTGTAATATTCCAAATTAGCAGTCAGCTAATTGGAATATTAATTTTTGACAATTTTGACTTTTTCTATAGTTAGCAGGAAAATAAAGTGGGTAGAGGTGACCCACAAATAAATCAGAGATTAAAACACTTTCCTAAAGTCACTAAGGCAAAGATTAAAGTTGAAGTGGGACCCATGGGGGCCAGCATCACGCAGTAGGGAGTAGCCTCGTGGCAGCATAGGAGAGGGGGCAATAGAGGCAGTGCAGAGACAACGTGGGGATAACAGCTACATAATAACAGTGCAGGGATTGTGTAATATCCCCAAAGGGAAATAACCAGTAATACACAGAAATATGCCAGACAGAGATACATAAAACAAATGCTGGAACCAGATAATAGATCAAGTACACATAGAATGCCAGAATACTAAGCCATTTTATTAATCTCAGAACACATAGATAGGAGTACAAGATAATCAGAATGAGTCCACCTATCCTTGCCCTAGGCAAGTGGAGACCCTCTCAGACAAACAATGGCTGCAAACAAGGACAGCGTCCTAGCTGGCTGAAGAGCTGCTATGAAGAACTGCTACTGGAATGCAATGGAACTATGAACTGAAGACTAGCAGATGGCTGATCTCAATTCTCCAAACCCTCACCAATGAAAACGCTGTCTCTGCTAGTGACAGTGCAGAAGACAGATGAAATGCTAGCCACAAAACCTCCAGATGAAATGGTCAGCTCCTCAAGGCCGGAAACACTGAAAAACGCTGCCAAACCCCACACACAAGCTCCTGCTCCTCAGATCAGCGTCCTCCCTGACTGAATCTGCGTCCTCTATGCTCAGATCTGCTGGATCTGAAGCCTCCCTATCCAGATCTGCGTCCTATCACTCGGATCTAACGTCCTCCAAGGCTAGATCTCTTTGCTATCTATCGGATCTAAGGGCTGGATCTGCCAATATCTCCTCGAATCTGCGTCCTCCAAGGTGGATACGATGCTATCTCCCGGATCTAGGAGTTTGGATCTGTCAATATCTCCTCGGATCCGTCCTCCAAGGTGGATCGATGCTAACCTCTCTCGGATCTAGAGTTTGGATGCGCCAATATCTCCTCGGATCTGCGTCCTCGAGTGAATCGGATGCTAACTCTCGGATCTGCGTCCTCTCTCTGGATCTGCGTCCTCACTGCTCAGATCTGAGTCCTCCTACTGGATCTGCGTTCTTCCCCTCTGGAACAGCGTCCTTCCTCCTGGATCTGCGCAGCTACAAGAAGGGGTTTTCTCTTCTCCAAAATCTCCACCAGAAACTGC
>JAXQQM020092459.1:0-21744 GCA_034641835.2 Pinus albicaulis
AGTACTGTTTAGCGTATTTTTAGGCCGATAGGCCTTCTCTTTTGAAAGAGATCTATTTTTTTTCGTCAGCATATTGATTCTGCAGAGGACACCTGTTGCTGTCAACATATTCATTCTGCAGAAGACACCTATTGCCTTATTCAGAGCTATCCCTTTGAATATGAAGTTCGTTAATATGTTCATAAATCTCTGACCCTCACGATGCATAAATCTCTGATCCTCGCGGAAATGACGTTGAATTCATAAATGGAGCTGAACTGATAAACTGAATTCTCGACAAATGTAGTGTAGCCTCTATTTCGCTGAAGGTTTCTCCGGTGCGCAGGCCACTGTGGTCTCAGTAAATAGGAAAGTGGCTGAATCTACAGGCGTCATTCATGCAAAGGCACCCTTCATGGAGTAAATTGGCTTCACCATACACCATTTGCAACCCTTAATAGGCTTAACAGAGGTAGCGAGCATTATTCCCGCAAATTTGGTGGTCCTTGTTGTCGTAACTTACTGCAAACCATTACTATTCCCCTAAACAGCTTCACAGATAATGGCTACAGTTTATGTCTTCTTCTAGTTTCTTCTTCACTTTCGGATTCCAATTTTCCTGCCACCGCTGGACAACACATGCTTCTGCTCAACCACATTCGGGCTTCCTCTGTCACTCGCGGGTGTGGTAACCTAACCATCTTAACACTTAAGTTCATTTTAATTTCAAGTTTCCTCGTTAGTAACTCTGCAGTGAAACTAGAAGCAGGGTTTTATCGATCCAGGGTTTACATTTAGCCGCAGTTAATAGGCACGGGTCGATAAGCCTCTGCATCCGGCATGTTCCCTGTTTCCTAGAAGCCACTGGGGCCGAAACCCACATGCTAATATCATATCATAGTGAATCTCATATCTTCTTATTTTGGGTTCTTAAAGTTTGTTACAAAGTTTCAGGAAAATTTGTTGATGGGTCTCTTAGTTTTATTTTAAGCAGTAAATTTCATTGATATTCAAAATGGGTTCTTGATTGATACTCAGAGTGTGTTCCTACTGATTGTTCTTTCAACCTAATTACATGCTTCGTTGTGTTGTTGCCTAATAGCCGCTTAGCCGCGCTCAATCCAAAAGAAATCTTCCGCGGTTGATTTTTCCGCTTCACATGCATACAACCTGAAAACAAAACCCTTAATCTAGAATGACTTTAATTTGGCTACACACGCATAAAAACTGAAAACAAAAATGAGTTAATTTACAGAATAAGTGTTAATTCTTTTGGGATAGAAAAATTTTGTTACCAGGCCAGAGAATGTCGTTTGTGCTAAGAGCATTCCCCTAACCCAAATTAATTACCAAACTGTGAATCTTTTTTTCAATGAGTCCAAACTATGAATCTATCCTCTTTATACCGCCCAAAACCATTTTACTGACCCGTAGGATAGAAAATATTTTTACCAGGCCAGAGAATGTCGTTTGTGCTAAGAGCATTCCCGTAACCCAGATTAATTCCCAAACTGTCAATCTTTTTTTCAATGACTGGGTCTCTTAGTTTTATTTTAAGCAGTAAATTTTATTGATATTCAAAATGGGTTCTTGATTGATACTCAGAGTGTGTTCCTACTGATTGTTATGTCAACCTAATTCGACAAAACATGCTTCGTTGTGTTCTTGCCTAATAGTCGCTTAGCCGCGCTCAATCCAAAAGAAATCTTCCGCAGTCGATTTTTCCGCTTCACATGCGTACAACCTGAAAACAAAACCCTTAATCTAGAATGACTTTAATTTGGCTACACACTTATAAAAACTGAAAACAAAAATGAGTTAATTTACAAAATAAGTGTTCATTCTTTTGGGATAGAAAAATTTTGTTACTAGGCCAGAGAATGTCGTTTGTGCTAAGAGCATTCCCCTAACCCAAATTAATTACCAAACTGTGAATCTTTTTTTCAATATTGGCCTCCTTTCTGGACTCTCCATAAAATCCTTCCAAACCAGCCTCCAGAAGATGGTTTCCATCAATGGATTTCACATAGCTACCCATCTCCTCTATCCATCCCTGTTTTCTCATCACAACCAAATCAATACCATGTCTGCTTACAACAGTCAAAACACAGTCATGATTAAATTATTACTGGAAAGGAAAACTATGAATAAAATCCCACCACACTAGGAACCTAGAATAGACCTCAAATATTTAAAACTTTCATAAATTTTTTGTTCAACCATGGCAAGAAAGGCGACCTTAAAACCTGACATCCAACATTCTTGATTGAATCTAGCAGTAGATTTGTTCTCCATTTTTCAGAATTTTTATGTAAAGAGAAAAGCAAGAGAAAATTTGTTATAAACCATATAGATGTCAAAGTATAAAAACTATTATAAACCATATAGATCTCAAAATAAGTAGTCTAAGGGGTTATTTAAATTCGTTGTAGCAACTGTTACTGGGCATTTAGTTTTTAGTAGTTATGTGAGAGCAGGTGCAAGGTCTAGATCGTAGTGAGTGAGTTCCCAGGTACCAAGCAGATCCCAATGACTGAAGTATATTAGTTCAAAGTTCAAACTGACCAATTTAGAAAAACCATTCACTAATATGAAAAAATATCCCTTAAAATGTGCAGGCAAAATTTTCATATATGCTGACCTGGATGGTCCTCCCTGAAGGATCACTTTGACAACGAGGCTCGTTCATTAACTCCCAGGCAAAGATTGTAGGGTCATCCTTGTAAGCTATTCCAGTAATGTTGTTCACTCTACTCAACACAGTCTGCAGGGAAATGCATTGTTGGATACAGAGTTGATTAGTTTCCTGTGTTCACATCTTTCTACAGAGGGTTCCATGTATGCACCTAATTAGACAGAGACAAACATTTGTAAACATTTGGATTTATTTTTGGCAAAAAACCTTTTCCTATTTGGAATTCAACAAGAAAAATATTCAAAATAGACGTCCACATACAACACTTTCTCTCTCACTTTTTTAGGCAAGTAAACAATAACAGTTTGATGGAATTAGACTACACATATTTTCCCTTCCCATTTAAGCAATCAGATAAACAATTTCAGCAGATGTCAACAGTTCTAAGGCTTTGCACGATGGGCTTGTATATAGGTTTCTACTTCTAAGGGTGGCAGACCTAATCAAAAACCTCAAATTTCTCCCTCGTTCCTTAAATATCGCCCCCCCTCCCCTCTTTTTTCCAAAAAAATTAAAAGAGAAATTATTGAAATTTAATAGATATATAATAGCAGGTTATACCTTTCTCTATATGCCATTTTTTGGAGCTTTACATCATTAAATATGTGTAATCATCTTTACAGGTCTCACATCTAAACATGGTAATTGGCAGAATATTTTTTTTTGGAATATGAACAGAAAATGAAAGGATCACTTACTGGTATTTCATGGGGCTTAATTTTATTTAATTCATGCAATTTTCAAAACAGAAAACAGAGCTGCGAGAATCAGAAAACACAACTTTTGATGTGATTCTATCTCTAAGGATGAAGGGCCTTTGTCTACTGGTAGTAAAATTATAGATGAACAGGTTGATCTGAATATTCAGACAGCATAAGAGAATGAAGATCCTAATGCCTTTGCAAGTGAAAAACAAAAGGCATGTGTTCAAATTTCTAATGGTCATTTCCTCTTCAATTTTGAAAACAGAAAACACAGCTACGAGAATCAGAAAACACAGCTTTTGATGTGATTCTGGCTCTAAGGAGGAAGGGCCTCTCTCTGCTGGTAGTAAAGTCTTTAAGGTCCTGCACATGGGACCCAGAACACATCAAACCTTCGAGACCTTCACTTATTTATTTTCTGAGTTTTTGTATTTGGGTTTCTTTTTTGGCATTTCTTGTTTTTTTGAATTTTGGGGTTGTTTTGGTGTCTCTATTTTGAAATGAAGGCTCTTGAATTTGTGATATTTGAGGAAAACATGTATGGAATTAGACTAATACTTAGCCTGGTGAACAACTATATAAACTTTGGAGGAAAGGCCCAGTATGTGCAATGGGCTCGCAATGCTGGATAGAAACTCAAGTCTCAAGAAGATTTCTTCACCAATCCCACTGTTAAAGGCTATTATAAGAACCATGTTAAGGTAACAGGGTATACAAATTTTTGTCTCTATCTAATTAGGTGCATACATGGAACTCTTTGTAGAAATATGTGAACATAGGAAACTAATCAACTCTGTATCCAAGAGTGCATTTCCCTGCAGACTGTGTTGAGCACAGTGAACATCATTACTGGAATAGCTTACAAGGATGACCCTAAAATCTTTTCCTGGGAATTAATGAACGAGCCTCATTTTCAAAGTGATCCTTCAAGGAGGACCATCCAGGTCAGCATATATGAAAATTTTGCCTGCACATTTTAAGGGATATTTTTTCATATTAGTGAATGGTTTTTCTAAATTGGTCAGTTTGAACTAATATACTTCACTCATTGGGATCTGCTTGGTATAGAGTTGATTAGTTTCTTGTGTTCACATCTTTCTACAAAGGGTTCCATGTATGCACCTAATTAGACAGAGACAAACATTTGTAAACATTTGGATTTATTTTTGGGAAAAAACCTTTTCCTATTTGGAATTAAACAAGAAAAATATTCAAAATAGACGTCCACATACAACACTTTCACTCTCACTTTTTTAGGCAAGTAAACAATAGCAGTTTGATGGAATTAGACTACACATATTTTCCCTTCCCATTTAAGCAATCAGATAAACAATTTCAGCAAATGTCAGTAGTTCTAAGGCTTTGCATGGTGGGCTTGTATATAGGTTTCTGCTCCTAAGGGTGGTAGACCTAATCAAAAACCTCAAATTTCTCCCTCGTTCCTTAAATATCGCCCCCCCCCCACCTTTTTCCAAAAAAATTAATAGAGAAATTATTGCAATTTAACAGATATATAATATCAGGTTATACCTTTCTCTATACGCCATTTTTTGGAGCTTTATATCGTTAAATATGTGTAATCATCTTTATAGGTCTCACATCTAAACATGGTAATGGCAAAATTTTTTTTTTTGGAATATGAACAGAAAATGAAAGGATCGCTTACTGGTATTTCATGGGGCTTAATTTTATTTAATTCATTCAATTTTCAAAACAGAAAACAGAGCTGCGAGAATCAGAAAACACATCTTTTGATGTGATTCTGTCTCTAAGGATGAAGGGCCTTTGTCTACTGGTAGTAAAATTATAGATGAACAGGTTGATCTGGATATTCAGACAGCATAAGAGAATGAAGATCCTAATGCCTTTGCAAGTGAAAAACAAAAGGCATGTGTTCAAATTGCTAATGGCCATTTCCTCTTCAATTTTGAAAACAGAAAACACAGCTGCCAGAATCAAAAAACACAGCTTTTGATGTGATTCTGGCTCTAAGGAGGAAGGGCCTTTATCTACTGGTAGTAAAGTCTTTCAGGTCCTACACATGGGACCCAGAACACATCAAACCTTCGATACCTTCACTTATTTATTTTCTGAGTTTTTGTATTTGGGTTTCTTGTTTGGCATTTCTTGTTGTTCTGAATTTTGGGGTTGTTTTGGTGTCTCTATTTTGAAATGAAGGCTCTCGACTTTTTGATCTCTGAGGAAAAAAAGTATGGAATTAGAATGATACTCAGCCTGGTGAACAACTATATAAACTTTGGAGGAAAGGCCCAGTATGTGCAATGGGCTCGCAATGCTGGACAGAAACTCAAGTCTGAGAAAGATTTCTTCACCAATCCCATTGTTAAAGGCTATTATAAGAACCATGTTAAGGTAACATGGTATACAAATGTTTGTCTCTATCTAATTAGGTGCATACATGGAACTCTTTGTAGAAAGATGTGAATACAGGAAACTAATCAACTATGTATCCAACAATGCATTTCCCTGCAGACTGTGTTGAGCAGAGTGAACAGCATTACTAGAATAGCTTACAAGGATGACCCTACAATCTTTGCCTGGGAATTAATGAACGAGCCTCGTTGTTAAAGTGATCCTTCAGGAAGGACCATCCAGGTCAGCATATATGAAAATTTTGCATGCACATTTTAAGGGATATTTTTTCATAATAGTGAATGGTTTTTCTAAATTGGTCAGTTTGAACTAATATACTTCACTCGTTGGGATCTTCTTGGTACAGAGTTGATTAGTTTCCTGTGTTCACATCTTTCTACAAAGGGTTCCATGTATGCACCTAATTAGACAGAGACAAACATTTGTAAACATTTGGATTTATTTTTGGAAAAAACCTTTTCCTATTTGGAATTAAACAAGAAAAATATTCAAAATAGACGTCCACATACAACACTTTCACTCTCACTTTTTTAGGCAAGTAAACAATAGCAGTTTGATGGAATTAGACTACACATATTTTCCCTTCCCATTTAAGCAATCAGATAAACGATTTCAGAAGATGTTAACAGTTCTAAGGCTTTGCACGATGCGCTTGTATATAGGTATCTGCTCCTAAGGGTGGTAGGCCTAATCAGAAACCTCAAATTTCTTCCTCGTTCCTTAAATATCACATCCAGTTCTTCAAAGAAAGGGCACTGTCTTCCATTATCCAGCTCTGAGGTTTCTTTGCCGTGAATATATAAGGCTCATTGGCATCAGAGCTCTATAATATATTAACAAGAAGGGCTACGAATTTCGAAGTTTGGACTTGATCCAAAGAAACATTGTAGGCCATCACAGAGTTCCATAAATAGATAAAACTGGAAGAAATATGGTAACAAACTGAACAAGAGGCTTTCACCAAAAAATGCGTCACAAGACAAAATTTCATTGTTTCATACAAAAAGATTAGTAGACTGCTATGGGCCCAGAAATAGGAAATGGTAAACAGAATGGGAAATTGAATTTCATAAGTGTCTCTAACGATGATGGAATTATTCCAGAAAAGTGACCCATAGTGATGTTGTTAACACCAATAAAATTATAAATCTATTCATTCATTTAATGGTGTAATTGTAAACACAAGTTCAATGTTATCCTGATTTATATTGCAAGCTAGCTTTTTCAATGAAATTATGAACATGGTAAATGACATCAACACAAATATATTCTTTTTCAATGAAATTATGAACATGGTAAATGACATCAACACAAATATATTGGGCTCTAAAATTAGAGGTTTTCAACATTGATTTTTGCTCCTTTGCTCCTTTGGAATATCATTTTCATTTTTCTTGGGATAGAAATTATCATAATTTTTTTTCCATTGGGACTTCACTTTTGAAGAGGCAAACTCCATGCCCCTAGGCTAGATCCAAATCCTATATCTCGTTGCTTTGTAAACTATGGAAATCTATGGCAATCGAATTCCTCATAATTACATTGCTGGTTGCAAATATTTCATTTGAGGGGCACAGTTCTTCAAGAAGGCCTCATTCCTCCATTGAATACAAGGCATCGATGCCCTCCTTCATTCACCCCTTTCTACATAACCCATTGATTTTTATTACAGAATGTTGCTATCACCAAAAAACGGGTCACAAGATAGAATTTCATTGTTTCATACAAAAAGATTAGTAGACTGCTATGGGCAAATTGAATAACAGGCCATAGAAATGATGTTTTCGTCTATGGGCTTGGAATACTTTTTTGTCATTGTTTATTGTTTGAATAAAATATGAGACTGTATGAACTAGTAAAAAAAGACATCCCTGTCATGCCCAGAAGGTGTTGTTGTTCTCTGGATAAGTTTTAAAAAGTTTTGCTTCTCTTCACCATTTTGTGGCACTCTCCAGTGGGCAATCATAGGCTAATTTTTCTACAACAGTTGGCAGGTGACCTTTACCATTTGGCGGTTCCTGCAAGGAAACAATCCCGCATATACCTAAAGAGCTTGACTTGCAAATCTCATGTTTTATGTCACTTATCTAGACTCCTCATAAGTGATAGTTTCTCAATCTGTGGATTTACAACCAGTATTGAATCTAGAAGGGTTGCTATTTGGCAGTTGTGAATGAATCTTTATAGAACAACAACAATGTTGTCATGTTTTATGTGATTTGTCTTCATTTCATGTGTATTTTCATAAGTGTCTCTAACGATGATGAAATTGTTCCAGGAAAGTGACCCATAGTGATGCTATTAACGCCAATGTTGTCATGTTTTATGTGATTTGTCTTGATTTGATGTTATCCTGATTTGTATTGCAAGCTAGCTTTTTCAATGAAATTATGAACTTGGCAAATGACATCAACAGAAATAGATTGGGCTCTTGCTCCTTTAAAATATCATTTTCATTTTTCTTGGGATAGAAATTATCATAATTTTGTTTTCCCAAACTCCATGCCCCAAGGCTAGATCCAAATCCTATATCTCGTTGCTTTGTAAACTATGGAAATCTATGGCAATCGAATTCCTCATAATTACATTGCTGGTTGCAAATATTGCATTTGAGGGGCACAGGTCTTCAAGGCGGCCTCATTCCTCCACTGCTTTTTATTACAGAATATTGCTTACTGTTGTTGTTACTGGAGGGTGCAGTGTCACCTACGTGTCAATTGGAGTATTTGAGCTGCAAGAATATCAAGGTGAAGTGACCTGGTGAATGATATATTCAGGAATCCAACAATTTACTGAAGGCAAACTGTAGAAAAATTGGTAGCTGGAAGAAATCAACTAATCTGTGGAAACAGTGAGCGGGAAATGTACTGATTCTAGATAGTAAAGTGTGCTTCTGTTGTCCAAATTGGGAAAGAAATTACAGTGACTGAAACTGAATCAAAGAGAAAAATGATGTTGTGGTGTTGAGAAATGAGATTTGGAGAACATATTCAAGAGTATAGTGGCAGTCTCACTTATTGGATTCAGGTCTACTGATAACTGGCAGGTTAACCAATGCAGACTCACAATCAAGCCATCAAATTTCTTCATCTTTCAGGCCATCAAATTCGTCTTCTAAATCAGAAAATTTGTTAACATGTCATATATCTGTATTAATAAAGAAAATTTCATCTTTCTGTTTCATGAGTTATATTCTGTTTTCTTTTTTCCCTTCATGTAAAAAAAACTACAATTACTTCAAATTATTAATTCACAAACAATACTCCTATCCGCCTTTCTTTGCACCTTCTGCAGCAACAGCTAGTAGTACTGTTTAGAGAAATTATTTAGAAAATTTTAACGTACGGTGATTGTGAAAAACTTCGCCCTGTGTATCAACCGAAAGAGTTTTGTGTGAGAAATATATAATTTTCCCGCCTTACATAAAAGAGTGTAAAATTTTATGCGTAAGTACCTGGAATTTATGCGAAAAAGCTGCCAGCTATATCTTCGAACCGACTCCATCAACGACAGCGCAAGTTATATTTCGTTACATAAACAGCTATGGAATTATAATAAAATCAACCTGGGTTTGTGATTCTACAAGTATCGAATTGTGCATTGCTCCATACGCTTAAAAATTAAGATTAGAATTGAAGATGCCATATCATCCAATCGGGAGAAAACAAGAGAGGCGTGACTGCAAATATTTTTTAAAAAATGAATACTTGGACATTATGTACGATTAAAAATATTTCTTGTGGAAAATTCGTAACGGGACTTTGACGAGGTCTGCCCGGCGGCCAGAGAGAAAATGACGAGAATTCGTATGTCAAAATCCAGGGCGTCTGGCCCACCGGAAGATTAAAAAAATTGACAGCTGACGGACTTCGCCGACGATGGCGCACAGGACGGTGAAAGACGGAAACTTCAGCGGTTAGACACACATTGACCGTCATTTGTTTTACGTTTTCATATAAAAGGCCGTTAGGTATGCTCACTGTACTGTTGCAATTTGGAGTTTATGGCCGTATATTGCGTACTGCTTTTTATCGAATTCAGAACCAGAGAATGTTGATGCAGATGCAACACACTGAAACAGCCCCCTTCATGTTGCACGTCTTTTCATTGCGGGCAGTGCATTCTAAATGCATTATTGTATTTTGCTATAAGGCGCGTTTAATGGAGATGACGCGTAATCCACTGGGTCAATGAAAGGGTATATCTTACCTATTTCATTTCATCATAACATAATGCCCATTGCCCACTCAAACAAACCCCCAACACACAACAACCGCATCTTACAAACTGCCGGCCCGTTGGGTGACCACTGCCAATCACTTCTTTGCCGATAGAGTCGGGAGCTGTAGGTATTTGTTTCGAACTTTCAACTTCATACAGCGCCTTTTTTAATTCACAGCAGAGGTCTTTTTGATTATAGGGATTAGTGGGGATGGCGATGAGAAGAGAGCAGGATGATGATGATGATCACAAAGTTAAACTGAACGTTGGGGGAAAACTATTTGTGACGAACCGGAGCACTCTGGCCAACGCAGGGCGTGAATCGATGCTGGGAGCCATGATCACCCACGATTGGGCGCCCGAAAAACCAAATACCCATGAGTATTTCATTGACAGAAATCCATCCTATTTCTCCCTTCTCCTCGACTTTCTCCGAACAGGGGAACTTCACGTCCCTCCACACATGTCCCACAGGGTTCTTTACAGAGAGAAAGTCGAGGAGAAGGGAGAAATAGGATGGATTTCTGTCAATGAAATACTCGTGGGTATTTGGGTTTTCAGGCGCCCAATCGTGGCTGATCATGGCTCCCAGCATCGATTCACGCCCTGCGTTGGCCAGAGTGCTCCGCTTCGTCACAAATAGTTTTCCCCCAACGTTCAGTTTAACTTTGTGATCATCATCATCATCCTGCTCTCTTCTCATAGCCATCCCCACTAATCCCTATAATCAAAAAGCCCTCTGCTGTGAATTAAAAAAGGCGCTGTATGAAGTTGAAAGTTTGAAACAAATACCAACTGCTCCCGACTCTATCGGCAAAGAAGTGAGTGGCAGTGGTCAACACCTAACGGGCAGGCAGTTTGTAAGATGCGGTTGTTGTCGTTGGGGGTTTGTTTGAGTGGGCACTATGTTATGATGAAATGAAATGAGTGAGATATACCCTTTCATTGACCCAGTGGATCACACGTCATCTCCATTAACCGCACCTTATAATGCATTTAGAATGCACTGCCCGTAATGAAAAGACGTGCAACATGAACGGCGGCTGTTTGAGTGTGTTGCATCTGCATCAACATTCTCTGGTTCTGAATTGGATAAAAAACAGTACGCAATATACGGCCATAAACTCCAAATTGCAGCAGTACAGTAGGCATACGAAACGGCCTTTTATATGAAAACGTAAATCAAATGACGGTCAATGTTTCCGTCTTTCACCGTCCTGTGCGCCATCGTCGGCGAAGTCCGTCAGCCGTTAATTTTCTTAATCTTCCGGTGGGCCAGACGCCCTGGATTTTGACATACGAATTCTCTGAATTTTCTCTCTGGCCGCCGGGCAGACCTCGTCAAAGTCCCCTTACGAATTTTCCACAAGAAATATTTTTAATCGTACATGATGTCCAAGTTCATTTTTTTTAAAATATTTGCAGTCACGCCTCTCTTGTTTTCTCCCGATTGGATGATATGGCATATTCAATTCTAATTTTAATTTTTAACTTTTATTCTGAACTGGCCGGCTTAGTATTCAGGGACCCAATCAAAGCGTATGGAGCAATGCACAATTCGATACTTGTAGAATCACAAACCCAGGCCTTATTTTATTATAATTCCATAGCTGTTTATGTAACGAAATATAACTTGCGCTGTCGATGATGGAGTCGGTTCGAAGATATAGCTGGCAGCTTTTTCGCATAAATTCCAGGTACTTACGCATAAAATTTTACACTCTTTTATGTAAGGCGGGAAAAGTATATATTTCTCACACAAAACTCTTTCGGTTGATACACAGGGCGAAGTTTTTCACAATCACCGAACGCTAAAATTTTCTAAATAATTTCTCTAAACAGTACTAAAATACAATACAATATATAACTGTGTTATAAAATAATTAGCCGTATAATATAGTAAAAATAAATCAGTTTACATTGATCTTAATTTTGACTTTTTTTATGAATTGAGAAGGATCCAATGAGGTGTAAATTTTTTTTACTAAAAAGTGATTTGATTTCTCTAAATACTTGGTAGATCCAAAATTAAGATGGATCTAGGCCTATATATAGATAATTCTTAAATAAAAATACCATGGAAAAATTATGGGTTATAAAAATCTATAACCAATAAACCACCAATAGTAAATTGACTATTTTACTCTTAATGATGGTTTTCAAGATTATGTGATTGTTTATTGAAGAATAGCAATTCCGATTTTCCACAATATTAACAAAACTTCTTTGACCTTTCGAATTCCAATGGGATCCATCTTCAAGACATGTGAATGAGAGCTTGAAAGGATAACAGACCAAGACAAATAGTAAAAGAAAAATCAATAAAGACTAAGAGAGCCAACCATTCAATTAATTTATTATTCAATTTATTAATTAAAATAAAATAATATAATGTTATTAGTATACCCTAATTAATTAATAATTAATATTATTAATATTTATTCCTAAATCACTATTAATAATGATTATAGTGACATATTAATAATGATAATTAATAATCTCATATTATTAATAATAATGAATCATCTTGTCTATGGGGTCTTGGTTAAAGGGTGATGAGGCTAGCTGTTATAGCACTCATCACAGATTCAATTCCCTTCCCCTATCAGGGTGATGTATCCAGACATGTTGATGAAAATGGAGTTTAAAAAAAAAAAGAACTACTAAGCTTACAAAAAATCATCTTATAAGAAATTTTACCATACTAATAAATAAATAAATAAATAATTAATAATTTTATTAATAATAATAATTATTATTATTATTAAAAAAAATTGAGTTTTACTAATTTTAATTTTAATTTCTGTCATATTTTTTAAGGATATTTATTTTTAATTTTAATTTTAATTTTAAAACAATAATTGTATAATTATTTTTTATTCTATATTTATTCTTTCAAATTAATAAAATTAATATTATTAAATAAGAATTAATATTTCAAATATTTTCAAATAATCCATCTATTTTTTTTTAAATAGTGATTATAGATTAATAATTTTATAACTATACTATTAATGATTTTTTATAAACTAATAAATATTATTTATATTATTTATGAAATATTTTAATTCTCAATTTTATTTTTATGTAATAATTTTACCAAGTCAAAATGTTTACATAACATAATAGGATATGATACATCTCTTCCATAACTGGCCTCTCAGTGCAACAAGATAGCTACTAAGCAACAAGCCCCTTTAAGACCCAAGACCAATGAAGTGAGCTCTTGATCAGTAAAACGTCATAATATGATGTTGTGCTAATGTAGGTTGCAAGTGCAAGAAAACGAACAGTTAGTGCGTGCGTAGTAGAAAAAGAGACAGTTTATTTATCATGTGAGTAGGTGCACCTTCAGTGTTCGAAGCACAAACAAAACCCATAGATTCACACCATGACTTAGTCAAGATAAAGAAGGTCGAGGTGGGAAGGAGATAGAGAGAAAAATCTACTCTTTAGCATCAAATAAAGAAGGTCGAGGTGGGAAGGATATGGAGATAAAAAGCTACTCTTTAGCATTAGATTAATAAGGTCGAGGTGGGAAGGAGATAAAGAGAAATAAATAATCTTTAGCATTAAGGAGAAATTAGAGAAAGAGGGTGTGACATAGTGAGAAAGAGACCAAGGGAAAATAAAATGCAAATTATAAATTAAATGAAAATATTGATCAATGTAAACTGTTAAATAGGAAAATTATGTTATTTAACACCCTAAACCACAATTCCATCTTTCTTCACCATATTAATATGCTAACGAGCCTCTAAATTTAAAGGCATATGTGATGCAATGATATCACATTTAATGGATAATGAAATCCCTATGGCTACATTTACCAAATTATGTACAATAGCAAATAAGAACTCATATGGGAAGTAAATTTTGAAATTTCTTGAAACATTAAGATATCAACCGTATGCACAAAAAATGTATAATCATTTCAAATTAAATAAATCATATTTACAATTTATTGAAAATTAAACTACATTGGCAACACTTTACTCATTACTCATATTGTATAATTCAATTGGATATAAATATTTTACATATTTCTATAGTATGCCCCAGTAACATTCCTTCAAATATCCAAGTCACACAAGCATATATGTTCTTCATAAATATATAGCATTACATGTTGTGAATGCATATAATTCCATCAAAAGATAATCTTAAGACACAAAACATGGATCATGCATATACTTCAATTGAAAAAATTATGATTTGATAAAGCTTTTATTTGTAAGTCGATGCAAGATGAAAAATTTCCATTAATAAAAGAGATTTTACATTGAGATCATGTTTATAAAAAAAAACTTCTGGGAATGCAAAACATTCGACCAGAATCAAAGCTTCCAGAAATCAAGTAAATTATCTTGACCCGACATCATCAATTTTTTACAAAACATTACCCAGCTAGTTACAGAGATATTCCCACCCAAAAAATGATAAGATTCTGAGTACCAAAACATAAAGACAAGAAATTTTATCCAATGAGCCAACCACGAGTATGTCGGGTTGATGCCATGTTCTCCAACAAAACCAATAGTGCAGTTGACACTGTAGAGAAAAAACAAAACCAAACTTTGCAGCAAAGAAAATATCCCTACTCTGAGATGACCACCGGAGAAAGAGGAGCTAGTATGTCATGTTGACGCCATGTTATCCACCGAAGCCAGTAGTGTCATCGACATTGTAGAGAAAAACCAAAAATAAACTTTGCATCCAAGACAATACCCCTAGTCTGAGATGACCACTTGAGAAAGAGGAGTTCCATTAGTTGGTGGAGCAATGTTGGGAGGTGAAGCTATGTTGATCAATTGAACATCAATCACTACTGGAGTGTCAATGATATTTTCAGAGTCAAAATGAGAGTCTAAGACTACATAATTTTCCACCCTTTGTAGGTGTATCAATATGTCATCCTTGGAGTAATAATAAATACTCCTTAGGAGGTGTTTTGTGTCATCCTGACCTGCAAACAAATTATAATTATCCACTTTTTTATCTCAGAGCACCAGACAAAATAAGGTGTTTGATTGTTAATGACTTGCAACCATGATCATCCATGATCACCCATGGTGAACTTGGTGAAGCCATGTGACAAGCCTCATAATTTATCAAATAGTATTACATTGTGATAAACATTGTTGCCCCGTTACACTGTCACATTGTGACAAAAATATATTGATCAGCACAATGTGATGAATATTGTCACATTGTGACAAACATTGTTGCAATGTTATATTAGATTGCAATTCATATCAACAAAAGTTACTAATGTGATCATCTTTGGTAAACCATGGTCACCATAATGAGCCTTTAAAAGTCATGGTCAACACATGCTCAACATGGAAAACCATGGTTAAATGGTCAAACATTCTGTGAAACTTTTATGAAGGTAGCATCACATTCAAACAAATGAACTAATGTGACAAATAGGCATGCTCTATTCTAGAATAGGCCTTCAATAATTTTCATTATTTAAAACGTGAGAAATCAACCTTTAAAAACCATGTTGAACCCATTCTAAACATGGCCAACCATTGTTAATATGGTCAAATATTATCAACCTACATCATCATGGTAAAACATTGTCAACCATAGCCTTCCATTATCAATATCGACAATCACAATCTATCATAGAAATCTATGTTAAACCATGGGAAAATTAGTCAAACCATGTTAATCCATGGTGAACTTGGTGAAGCCATGTGACAAACCTCACAATCTGTTAAATATTGTCGCATAGTGACAAACATTCTCACACTTTTACACTTTCCCATCATGATAGAAATATATCAAATGTCGCAATGTGACAAACATTGTCATATTGTGATAAACATTGTTGCATTATTACAATAGATTTCAATTTATATTAACAACATGAACACTAATGTGATTGTGCTAAGATTTATAATATTTGGGATTTATAATATTAAATTTAATTTAGAGTTTATAATATTGGGTGTTTAATATACAGGGTTAATAATATTAAAGTGTAATATATAAGGTTTACAATATATATGGTTTAAAATATTAGAGCCTATAATATTAAGGTTTAATATTAGAATTTATATTAGATTTTTATATATAGTGTTATACTATAGGCTTTAATATATAGGGTTATAATATAGGCTTTAATATACAACGTTATAATTAAGGTTTAATTTTTGTGTTAATAGGGTTTAATATCTTTTTCCACGAAAAATCACAGTATAATTTAGCTTTTTCCCATTTTACTTTCTATACATTCCTTTACATTCAATTAAAATCTTTAAAGACCACGGTCATGACATAGACTTTAATATGTATAAATTAAAATATTTAAAGACCATGGTCATGACATAGACTTTAATAGTTAAGCAATGTATTTGCATTCAATTGAACTATTTTGATGATTAAATGGTATTTTGCATTCAATTAAACATTAACTATGCAATTATTTATTCACTCTTAAGATTAGTCTCAAGTCTCAAGGTTTTTCTATTTCACCCAATCTTCTTATCAAGGTTTTTTTTATTTAACCCAATTTTCTTATCAATTTTTTTGATTCCATAGCTTTTAAAAACAATTATTTTTACTTTTATAAAATAAATTTATAATAATTTTAATATCAAAATAAATTGAGTAGTTGTATTTCTCAATTTAATTTCAATTTATTCTTTTTAAAAATACTATGAACCAACAATATACTTAATTGTAAAAATCTTCAAACTCAATTATTTTTAAATATTCAAGAAATTATAAAATATTTAATATTTTATTTTATTTTTAAATATCTAAGAAATTACAAAATATTTAATATTTTGTTTTAATTTTAAATATTTAAGAAATTATAAAATTTTCAATTTTTTAATTAGAATTGAAATATGAAAAATTAATTTATTCTACAAAGATGATTTTAATATATACCAATTTAGATTCATCTTAAAACAAAATCTATTAAAAAATATATTAAATCTAAAATTAATTTTAAATTTTAATTTTTTTTTTTTGGTAAGTTGAGCTAATCTATTAATTTTGATAACATAATATTACATATGCTACAGGCAGGGTTGGTAAGCTGCGCTTAACCAATCAATGTCTTTGTAACGTTGTTTCTGGGCTGCCTTGGGGGAGGGGGTCGGCCCAAACAAAACTTGAAAATGAGCTTTACATTTTGTGCAGTGGCGCTCATGCATATAAAGACTAGAGAGTAGAAAATAACAGAAAATCCCAGTGGGCACATATGACAAAAAATAGAGTAACACTGTGCAGTTGCGCAGACATTATTCATCATCATCATCACTGCTGTAGGGATTCTCCTCTTTAATGGGACAGGCTGGAGCCTGCGCAACAACAAATTTCACGACAGCTTTCACTTCGACAGTAGTTCGTTGGGGTAACTTGTAGGAGTGCAGAGGATGGGGGAGTCCGAGTCTACTCCGTCAGGAACCTTCGTCCAAACGTCATCAGAATCCATGATCTAGATATTTGTATTCTCAACTTCCTATGCAGGACTGGTCAGGGGAGCCGGCGTGCGATGGAGAGAGGGTACTCTGGGAGAGGAGGTGGACCTCCTCGCACCTCGACTTCCTCTTTGCACTGATTTCCTAGAGGGTTCTGCTCGTTGCTCGGGATCAATTTGATGGCTTGCAAGGGTGCTGGACAAGGAGCCATCAATCGATTCAAGGCAGTTATCCTCGCCGCGATGGTAACGACCTGGAAGGGCCCCTCAGTGACCACCTCGAATAATGCGTTGGTGCAATCTGGGGGCCTTTGCGTACCTGGGAGAGGAGGTAGGAGTGAAACTGGGGCTGAAGAGGCTACAAAGACTGGGGTGCAGGTTTGCAGGATGAAGAGTGGTATGTAAAGGGAGTCAACGTAGCTCCACTCTGGGACTGAGGTTTCGCAGCTGATTGGAGTCAGTGAGAATCCAGATTAGAAGGAGGAGAGAAAAATTAAAAGGTGACCAGATAAGTGAGAAAATGGGTAGAAGGCTAGGGGTTGTATAGGTGTGAGGATGAGGTCTATAATGTTGGAAATTAATGATCTTCACACGGAACTCCATGTGGAGCTCAAGAAGCTGAGCAGGCGCAGGAGAGCAGGAGTGACTTTGATGCTGATTATTCATCATGGAAATTAATGGTGGTATGGGCGAGGTGATGGTCAGGTTCAGGTGACGGAATGTGTGTCCGCTCTGCATTATCTCTCGCTATGCGAAGAGTTAGTGGTAAATGGATCCTCCGTAGATGAAGAATTGCGTTGGGGATTTCCGCAGTCCATATGGGTTGAGATTTGATATTCACTCATGTCTAGCATGTCACTCGCATCCAGGGAATTTTAAATTTTAATTATATATAATTAAAATATATAATTCTTATTTTTATAAATCTAAAATTAATTTTAAATTTTAATTATATATAATTATTATTTTTGAATTTGTTTAAATTATAATGTACATAATGCGTCACATAACCAAAGTTTTAATGACTTGAGTGACTCTCCACACAATAAAAATTTCGTTTAAATTGTATTTTTATCAATCGGTAGCCATAAATATTTAGTGTAAAATAACAATGGTTAAAAATTTTGTCGAGAAAATTTCAGAAGTGCTCTCAACTGAGTAATAAAATTGGAAAAGCCTATCGAAGATTACCACAAATGATCCTACGATGCAAATGCCTGATTTTATGCTTGGTATCCCCACAAACATATACATGCTACAATTCGAAACAGAACCATGACATGCTACAGGTCAATCCCAGAACCCTATTATCATGAGTGAAAACCTTACCCGTTCATGTTTGAGAGAGGTTGTCCATGTTACACCAAGGGCTACAATGATGGCAAGTGTTGGTAATTATGAATAAACAAACAACGGACGGATGTGTTTCCCCCACAGCACAGAGAATGCAAATAATGCGGAAATAACATTCACAGACAGACAGTGCGTAATACACAAGAGAGGAACTCTTTTTGAAATTTATTCAACTCTTCTCTATATTTGATTCAACTCGCTCACAGAAAAAATATGAGATTACATAGGATTATAAAAAATGGCTAAAGCTTGAAGACTTAATGTGATTTAATGCAGAAATGGATAGTTAACAACCCGATCGTCCTTCTGCACGATTCTTATGTTTTTACACGAAAACACGTACAGAACACAGAATGTCGAACCTGAAATATTAAGAGCTCCAACTCTTAAAACACATCGTGTCGGATGCTCCATCGCAAATCACATACTAGCGGTTATAACCGTATATAACTACAAATCCATGCACTGATTTCGTGCCACCTGATAGCCTGCCTCCACTGCGCAATCCCTGCTGAAGAATAGCTCTGACTGAATTCGAATTACCCTTGCCTTGACTGCACAATCCTCATTGGAAACTCCAATGTGTGTGTGATGCAATAAATGCATCACAATAGTCATAACAGATAGTCCATCTCACCCTTTCACCTACCTCTCCACTGGGTCTCCACTAGAACTGACATGCACTGTAGTTAACTGTTGTATTTGTTCAATTGATTAGTGAGTTATTATTTGTGAATTAATTCACTCCAATCTCACTAGTGTATCGTTTAGTTAGACTAGATACAACTGGCTCAACTGAGTTTAACTCCAATAGCTGAGTTAAATTGAATAACAACTCCATGAACTACGCTTCCAACTCTGTCATAACTTTTCCACTTCAGTTCTAACTGAGTCCTCCATGCATGAACCACCAGTAAACCCTAGGAATTGCGTAATTCCTTCATCCCATTGATTTTCCAAATCTGTACACTGAAATAAAGTGCTCCAAGAGAATAAGTTGTTGTTTATTGTCGAATTATTATTAAGAGTTAATAATAACCGACATGCATCTATTTTTAGATCGACGATCTATAAATATACTTCGCCTAATATTCTAAAAATAGAATTTCATCTATTTTTCCAACTTGACAAACCATCCACAAATAGCACCCTGCAACTTCTGAAATATGATCACCATGTCTAAAAATAGACATAGTCTAAAAATAGACTTGCACATAAAAATAGCCTGCGGGCCCACTTAGTGAAGGTGACTGATTTTCACTAAGCTCCATCATCTTGTTGAATCTCTACACTTAAAATTTGTGAGTTTCACGCACTTAAACATCGAGTGGTGCGATAAGCGAAAATTTAAGGAAATAAGTGTTAACAAAGGTTTGTGGCGGATTAGTGAGTGAGGTAGGGTATGGTGGGTCCCGCCAAATCGCATCGGTGGAGATTTAACATTCGGAGAAACATTAAGAGGTAAACCAAAAATGTTGCGGGCTGCGAAGTGCTGGAAAGCAGGTAAGTAATGCAGCAGGTAAATAAATTAACACAGAGTGTGGACACAATACTCTGTTTCTGCTATTTCTTGGAGATTGCGTGAAAATGCCTTGGATTTGAAAACCTGCTTGTTGTCCTTCGTACACAAAAAATTCAATGAAGTGTGGGCTGCTGCCACTGTTTACTCATGGCGGTGGTTGGGAGTATTTCCAACACTCCCCCTTAATCAAAATTGCCACCATCAATCATTCCTAGACACTATCTAAGATAAACAAAACTTTTCTGTTCCAATGGCTTTGTGAGGATATCAACAAACTGTTCCTCTGACCTGCAATGCTGCAAAACAATTTCACCATTGTTAACTAATTCCCTTATGAAATGGTATTTGGCATCAATATGCTTTATTCTCTTGTGGAAAACAGAATTATTTGACAATGCAATTGCTGAGCTGTTATCACAAAAAATTGTGGTTCCTTTGTCTTGTTCATAACATAAATCTCTCAACACCCTTCTTATCCAAACTGCTTGACATGCTGTTGTTGTTGCTGCTACATATTCAACTTCTGTTGTTGATAATGAAACTATAGGCTGCTTCTTGGAATCCCATGAAATGGCTCCTGATCCCAAATGAAAAACATACCCTGATGTGCTCTTTCTGTCATCTACACTTCCAGCCTAATCATTGAGTGTAACCAATCAACTTAAAATCATCATTTTTGGAGTATAGAACATCATACTCCTTTGTTCCATTTACATACCTCAAAATTATCTTGGCTGCTTGCCAATGTGTTTCCTTGGGTGTCTCCATGAATTTGGATATCAAACTTAATGCATACATTATATCAGGCCTAGTTGCAGTCAAATACATTAGACTGCCAACTATGCTTTTGTACAATGTTGGATTGACATTCTTGCTATAATCTTCCTTGCTCAAATTCAACCCCATGACAGTTGGAGTTGACGATGGATTTTTGTTCTACATATTGAACCTCGTTAAAACTTCTGGAACATATTTTTCTTGGGAGATAAAAATCCCCTTTTCTGTTTGCTTTACTTCTATGCCCAAAAAATATCTTAATAAACCCAAGTCAGTGATTTCAAACTCACTTTTCATGTCTGTTTTAAAATCAACAATGAGAGAAACATCATTGCCTGTGAAACTCAAATCACATATAAAAAAAAATAAGAATTATACTATCATTTTATTTGATGTAGAGTGTGGGTTCACCATCACACTTGTCAAACCCATTGTCCACCAGGTAAGCATCAATCCTATTGTACCATGCTCATGGTTCTTGCTTCAACCCATAAAGAGCTTTCTTCAACTTACACACCTTGTGTTCTTGGCCTTCTATCTCATAGCCAGGAGGTTGTTCAACATACACCTCCTCTTTCAACACTCCATTCAAGAATGCTAAATTCACATCCATTTTATAAACTTTCCACTTTTGTTGTGCTTCTATTGACAACATTGT
>JAXQQM020090567.1:0-37918 GCA_034641835.2 Pinus albicaulis
AGGAATGATCCAGGTGGATATTGGTGGCCACCCACCTATTCCACTTGGGCCCCCACCATTGTCTCTTTCAGTTTTTCCGTTTTTGCATAACTTACTATTTTTAGCAGTTTTTCGGGTCCTGAACTTCCGGAGCCGTTTTGAGGCCCTAAACGACGTTTTTTGGGTATGAAATTTGTTGCAATTTTGATCATCAAAATCGTCACAAAAGTTGTAGTCCTCGGATAGAGCTTTCTAATGATGTATCATGTGCGCCAAACGGAGATAGTATGCCAAAGTTACGTCCCTGGGAAGTTGAAACACCAATTTACCCAAACGGGGCCCATAGTTTTGGCGCTTCATCTCCTAGGGTTAGGTTTTTGGGATGTTGAGGGTTCTCCATTGTTTCTCAATAATAAATAGGCCCTCGAGCCTCATTGTAACTCAGTTCAGAGGCCTGTAGCCGCCACATCTCTTCTCAGAGATAGCTACCAATGCCCTAGCTAGTTTTATTTCCATTCTGTCTGTAAGAAAATTTCAGTTCTTTGATATTAATGAAATGAAGTGTTATTTCCGCTGCATCTCTATCTTTATGGTTATGTGTTTATTCTGTTGCGTTCCTGCATAAATCCGGATCAGTGGTATCAGAGCGGTCTGTTTTTTTCTCGATCCTTCTTTGCATGTCCCCAACGAGGTCGGGGTATAAGGAGCTAGGGCTTGATCTGGTGGAACCTTTGCAAGATCAGCCTCGCAAACCTCGACGGACGCCCATGGGGGACGAAAAGAAAGATGAGGAAGCAGGAGATCCTATCAAAATATTGCTCGAGGAGGCCCTCGAAAAACAAAGGAACGCGATGATGGATAGCTTTGCTCAGATCCTTCAATGGCTGCCCACCGGCGGCGCATCTGCATCCAGTAGCCACTCTGGAGTTGCGACTCCCATTAAGGTACAAGTAAATTTTGACATTCCCATATTTGAGGGTCAAATAGACGCAGATGCCGTAGATAGATGGTTGAATCTATTAGAAGGATATTTCTCTGTTCATGACTTTTTAGACCGAGAGAAGATTATTTTTGCACTCCTCAAAGCTACCCCCCATGTTAAGGACTGGTGGGAAACCTACTGTGAGAACAAGGACCAGACAGAACCCTCTCTGTTCTCGGCCGTACCAACTTGGAATTCTTTCTGAGACGTCGTCAAGGAACAGTACTATCCCGTGGGGAGCTATGAGGACAAGTACATACAATGGACCACACTGCGACAACAAAGGGATCAAGATGTGCACGAGCTAACGAATCTGTTCCATACCCTGCGCACAAAGTTGGGTATCAAAGATTCAAAGAAACATTTGGTGCTAAATTATCGCAGCTGTCTGCACAGATACATTCAGGAGGAAATGGAGTTCCTCGACATCTCCTCGCTTGGTACGGCATACCGGTATGATGCCAAGATTGAGCAGAAATTCAAACAGAAGAAGTGAGACTTTGGATTTGCTAATCAAAAGCAAGGAAAAGGTGCTTCCAAACTGCAGAACAAAGGACAGAGCCAAGGCATGGTGGCTAAATATAACCCGTCAAAGCCACAAGAAAATAACAACACCGTAAAGCCAAAGAAGGACACGGGAAAGTGGTGTGAGTTCCATAAGAGCTCCACTCACAACACAAGTGAGTGTCGGGCCAAGCAGTCGCTAGTGGCCGAGATGAGGGCTTCTGAGTCAGATGCATGCTCTGACTCCGAATCAGAACCTGAAAAGGGGCATGAAAAAGGTAAACAGATTATTGATGTGGAGCCCAACGCCACTGTTGCCACTACAAAGGTCCAGAATGAGGAACCGGAAGATCCAGAGGAGGAGGAACGTCTCTTCCACTCCCAGATGTGGGTAAAGGGCTCCCCTATACAGTTCATTGTCGACAATGGGAGTCAAAAGAACCTCATTTCAGCAGACGCCGTGAAGCGGTTGGGCTTGCCAACCACAGCTCACCCACATCCATACACCATCGGGTGGCTTCACCAAGGACAAGATCTCCGCGTCAGCCAGCAGTGCCGCCTTCCCTATAGCATCAAGCCCTTCACGGATGAGGTATTATGTGGCGTTGCTCCTATTGATGTTTCTAATGTATTATTAGGACAACCATACTTGTGGAAGCGTCATGCTGTGTATGAGTCTTGACCTCGTGCTGTTATTATTTCTTTGGGAAATAAGTTGTACAGGATACCAGAGGTACCACCTCCTATGGCTATCTCTTTGGTTACTGCAAAACAATGCAGTAAGCTCATTTCCCAAACCAGGAAATTCATTTTCCTGATGATCCGCCCCCAAGGCAAGAAGAGGACTGTGGCCATGACCTCCAAACAAGGCCCCTCTGCACGACAACAACAAATGGATAAGGTTGTGGAGGAGTACGCGGACATCTTCACCTCACCCACAGGGGTTCCTCTGCACTGTCAGGTCAAGCACCCGATTGATCTGACCCCAGGTGCGCCGCTACCCAATGGACCGATCTATCGGCGCTCTGTTCTGGAGAATGATGAAATCAAGAGGCAGATTTAGGAGTTGTTGCAGAAAGGTCACATCAGACCAAGTTCATCGCCCTGTGGGAGCCCAATCGTGTTGGTACAGAAGAAGGATGGGACGTGGAGACTCTGTATTGACTATCGGGCGTTGAACAAGATCACTGTCCAGAATAGGTACCCAATCCCACGGATTGATGACCTTCTCGACCAACTCAAAGGTGCAAAATATTTCAGCAAGATCGACCTGAAGTCTGGGTATCACCAGGTACCAATTGAACCCTTCGATGTGTGGAAGACTGCCTTCAAAGCCAAGGAAGGCCTTTTCGAATGGCTGGTCATGCCTTTCGGGTTGACGAATGCTCCCGCAACCTTCATGAGGATGATGGACGACATCTTGCGGCCATTCACCAACTCATTCGTAGTGGTGTACTTGGATGACATTCTGATCTTCAAAAAGACTTGGGAAGAGCACCTTCATCACATCCGACAAGTCCTCCAAACACTGCGGCAACACAAGTTGTGTGCCAATTTGGAGAAGTGCACGTTTGGCATGACCCAGGTCCAATATCTGGGATACATTATTGATGAAAGGGGGTGCATGTGGATCCAGCCAAGATCCAAGTCATTCGGGATTGGCCAGCCCCGACTACTATAACAGAGCTTCGCAGCTTTCTGGGTCTTGCTAATTTCTACCGTAGATTCGTGTTGGGATTCTCTCATATCACTTGGCCCTTGAGTCAAGTCACCAAAGGAGGAGTGAGAGAAAAATTCTTTTGGTCGGAACCTCAACAGAAGGCGTTCAAAGAATTGAAAAATCGCATCTGTTCTGCCCCAGTGCTCACCTTACCAGACTTGCAGCAGCCATTTGAGATCGAGACAGATGCCTCTGACTATGCTATTGGGGCAGTTCTTACTCAACAGGGACATCCAGTGCATATCACAGTGAGACATTATCTGAGATAGTTCGCAAGTATCCCACCTATGACAAAGAAATGTATTCCATTGTGCAAGCCTGTCGACAATGGAAGCATTACATTTCGGGGAAGGAAACAATCATCCACACAGACCACCGGCCCCTGCAGTTCATACAGACACAAGGGAAGTTGCAGAATGATCGCCATCAGAAGTGGTCCACATATCTGCAACAGTTTCACTTGAACATCAAGTACAAGAAGGGTAGCACTAATAATGTTGCAGACTGCCTCAGCCGACCACCGATCGTGGCGCTCACCACCGTGCTCAACTCTTGTGGGCACGAGACTTCTGATTGGCCGCTTCTCTATGAGAGTGACCCAGAATTCGGCCACACTTACAAGGCACTCTTGGGGGGTACGCAAGTTCCAATTTTTCACCTCCAGATGCACTTTTATGTCACCTGGGACACCTTTGTGTTCCTTCAAGCGAGCGTGCCAAGATGATATGGGAAGCACACTACAGTCGAGTCGCTGGGCATTTCGGGGTCGAGAAAACAGTAGCAATACTACAGAAGTATTTCTATTGGCCGAACCTTCGAAAGGATGTCGAGAAGCACATCAGATCCTGCACTACTTGTGCCATTGCCAAACCGACCATCAAGAAGCAAGGCCTATATACTCCACTACCTACCCCTAGTCGACCGTGGGAATCCATCTCCATGGATTACATGTCGGGCTTGCCTTCTACTAAGAATGGAAATGACTGTGTTTTCGTGGTCGTTGACATATTCTCGAAGATGGCCATCATGGCGGCCTGTAAGAAGAATATCACAGCAGAAGCCACTGCTAAACTCTTCTTTGAACGAGTGTGGGTGCACTTTGGGATCCCACAGCCTATCATATCAGATCGAGATAGCAGGTTCCTCAGCACATTTTGGTCCAGCCTCTGGTCAATGTTGGAAACAAAGCTCACCAAGTCCACAGCTTTCCATCCCCAAACAGATGGCCAGACAGAGGTCGTCAACAGAATGATTGTACACATTCTGCGCATGTACAATTCAAAGCATCCACGTACATGGGACGAGAGCCTCCCTTATGTACAACATAGTTATAACCGGGCTCTCCACAGTTCAATTGGCCATAGCCCCTTTCAGGTGGGCTTGGGATTCCAGCCACTATGTCCCATTGACATAGCCATGCCATTTGTAGCTGCTCAGGCCGATTCAGCTCATGTCCAGTCTGAAGTTGACAAAGAAAGTAGCTTCATCGAGCGCATTCAACACATCCGCCAACAGGTTCATGATATATTGGACAGATCCAATGCGAAGTACAAGCAGCGCCATGATCAACACCGGGTGCCACACAACTTCCAGGTGGGCGACAAAGTATGGCTGCATTTGCAGAAGGAGCGCCTCACTGGACCTCACCGCAAGCTTCGCCCGCTCCGATACGGGCCGTACACCATCACCAAGGCTGTAGGGAACAATGCTTTTGAGCTTAGTATTCCACTATTCCTTGGTCTGCACCCAGTCTTCAATGTGGATCGCCTTCGTCCTTACTTCCCACCTCTACTGGACACTTCGGACATTGCAGAACAACTCACACCAACAGAGTTAAACCCAGACTGCATGGAACAGGCCACCACAGATTGTATCATGGACATGAAAATTAATAACACTCGCCAACAGAGGATCCAACTGTATCGGGTTGTCAAAGCTGGCCAACTCCTGCACCAAGGAAAGTGGTTCACCAGGGACCAAGTTCAGCAGAAATTTCCTCATCTCATGGAGGAACTTAACGCAATGGGGACCATTGCTTCCTAAGGGGGGAGGAATGATCTAGGTGGATATTGGTGGCCACCCACCTATTCCACTTGGCCCCGCACCATTGTCTCTTTCAGTTTTTCAGTTTCGGCATAACTTACTATTTTTAGCAGTTTTTCGGGTCCTGAACTTCCGGAGCCATTTTGAGGCCCTAAACGACGTTTTTTGGGCATCGTTTTACCAGTGAATTTGATCATCAAATTCATCCCGAAAGTTGTAGTCCTCGGATAGAGCTTTCTAATGATGTATCATGTGCGTCAAACGGAGATAGTATGCCAAAGTTACGTCCCTAGGAAGTTGAAACACCAATTTACCCAAACGGGGCCCATAGTTTTGGCGCTTCATCTCCTAGGGTTAGGTTTTGGGATGTTTAGGGTTCTCCATTGTTTCTCAATAATAAATAGGCCCTCGAGCCTCATTGTAACTCAGTTCAGAGGCCTGTAGCCGCCACATCTTTTCTCAGAGATAGCTACCAGCGCCCTAGCTAGTTTTATTTCCATTCTGTCTGTAAGCAAATTTCAGTTCTTTGATATTAATGAAATGAAGTGTTATTTCCGCTGCATCTCTGTATTTATGGTTATGTGTTTATTCTGTTGCATTCCTGCATAAATCCAGATCAATTTGTCTTAGTGGGAGTTTCTAGGCTTGACCATGGGCCTCACATAGATTACTCCAACAAGTTATCAGTTCACCATGATTAAAACAATAATAATAATACTAATAATAATATCAAATTTTTACAATGTTATTATTAAATTTATTATATAATATGGCTATGCATTAATGTAAACAATCAACTTATCATACCTTTTAATATTTTTATATAGTATTGATGATATAATATATATATATATATATATATATATATATATATATATATATATATATATATATATATATATATATATATATATATATATATGTATGTATATATATATATATATATATATATATATATAGCTAAAGTATATTATAATAATAACATATAATAAAAATTTAATGACACTTGTAAACATGATTTTTTAAATTAAATTGAATACTATCCCCAGTGGTGATGAGAAATGTGGAATAGCATAGTGTAGGGGGGAAATACCACCACCCCATTACCTCAAGCAACATTTAAGATGGGGGTGGTGTTATAACAACCCGTCATTGATTTCCATGTAAAAAATTTTATAATACCAAATTCATGGGACAGGTTTTCCATGTTGAATGTTGGGGAAAACATATTGATGGGTATCAGTGTTGATTACTTAATCACTGTGGAAATTGGCAGAGGAAAAGATTCATTACTTAGATCCTTTTTCCCTCACAGTAATAATATTACTTTCAAGTCATGCATGTTGGGTAGAGGGATCCTTAGAAACTCCAACCCACATGACTACTGGCCAAAAAATGTTGTAAGGGGGACATAGATGAGATAGAAGAGACAACAAGCAGCAAAAATATTGCAGATCAACTCTTCAAATAACAAAGGACCACACTATCTGCAACTTATTATGATAACATTGGCATATATATCCTCAAGGAAAGGTTGAGTGTCAAGTTTGGGTCGAAGAGGGATCCCTAGGATCCTATTGAACCTTATATGAAAAAATAACTTTTTGCAGTAGCCATTTCACTAAGAAGGAAAGCATGAAAAAATCATTCCCTCATTCTAGTAGCATTGCAAGTATTGGATTTGGTTTATCTCTCATGCTTAAGGCTCTCTAAAGGTACCCATAAAATCACATCACCCAAATTCATTTAGATATAAAAGCCTATTGGGGAGCCATTATAAAACCATTGGGAAATGAAAAAGAAACAAAATGTCTAGACATCCTTTCATCATCAATTTCCTCCAAGGTTTATCAAAAATCTAGTTACTAAAATGGTGCACCTAGGGCCTCTCAATGTCCTTGACAAGAACCCTCCAAGTCCTCGACATAATAGCTTCAACATTGAGTTAGACATTGAGATGTCCCAATGACTCCAACTCTATGTCAAGAGATAAGATGTCCCAACTGGAAAAAATTGAGAAACCATTGCATGACATCCATAAACAAGTGATGACAAAATGAGGAAATATTTATGCCACATAAATAACGCTATAAAAATACCATCTCAAAGTGAAGATAAAACTATCCTCGGGTGGGTTTCTCTCAAGACTACTATGAGACTAATGAATCATGACCAAAATACCTTAATAAATGGAATTAAGTGGTTAGGAAAAGTGTCATTAAGAAGGTTCAAGTCTAGGAATGCACTACAAATATTGGTAATTATAATTTCCACCAAAGTCAAGTTAACTATGGTTAATTAGATCATAAATAAACATCGAAAAAGTATATATTTTTATAGTATGATAAGGTCATTGATAATGTATTCCATATATAGGAACTCACAAAGGTAGTGCTTAAGATATAGATGCAAGATATTCACATATACTAACAAATACAAATAATCATGGGGAAGCTCCTAGTTGAAAAAAGAAAACCAAAAAAAGAGATTTTTTTTCTATATATGTCATACAACTACAGGTATATAATTTGGATAACAAAATTCACTTAACTCACAAAATATGTATTTAATGTAAGGTTCACAAAGTGTGTAGAACACGAGAATCCAAAGATCACTGGTGAGGTCATAATATATGTTTAGGCATGCACAATATTTTCTTTATTGATATACTTTTATTTCATAGCATACATTATCTCTAGACTAGTTTAGTTATGCTAGATATAAAAAAAAATATATTATGACAACATTATGGAATCTATAAAAAAAATTTGGAAGTTATGTTCTCTTGGACCAAAACACTGGTTTTGTTTCCCTAGTAGAAGAGTAGTAGCTAGAGGTGTATCTTTTAATCATGAATTGGATTCATATGTAATATCAAACAAGAACTTACACCCTTAAAAAATAAAAAAGAAAGAAAAAAGTAGTCAAGTTAAAAATCTATAAAATAGAATCTTTTATTGTGAATCAAGGGGCCATAATAGAAGAAGAGAAGCTAGTGCAACAAGATAAGCTCAAGAAGTAAGCAAGTAAGGAGATCCTAACCACTTTTTTGTACAATTTTCCATGGATCAATGGGCTTCTTCTTTATAGATCCAGGGTTAGGATGGAACTATGCTAATGATAATATCTTTTAAAGGATATGTATAGCCTCATAGGATTGTTAATTAGGCTTATACAATTATCAAATTAAACTTTAAAATGTAGTTACTCAATAAAAAATTTCGACATTATAGCTCAATAGCTCCTGTAAAGCTAGTTGATATGGTCTAATTTCTTCCATTTAATTTTTAGTGGAAAATTCAAGCTAGTCAAATGTGTGCATTTATGTTACCCACACATACAACACTTCGGTTGATAGGTCACTTGAGACAATTATTTAACAAATGTGTTCCTCAATTCATTATTTTCCTTTCTATAAACTAACTCATAAATGGTCCTTCAACCTCATGAGCATCATATGAAGATTCAATTCAAAAAATATATATATTTCTCCCTAGAACATTAGATCCAACCATAACTTCTAGTAATGTGCCATATTACAATATGCAGATATGCAACTAATGAACACATTCTTCATTGGAAAATTGCTGAATTATTTATGTTAATGGTCCCACCCAAAGACTTCACATGACATATTATATTTCATTCTTATAATCATACAACTTTGACAATAAAATACAAAACCACTAGTTGTTCCTTCATATATGATATATTACTATCCAAACTATCAACTGAGCATATATTTTGTAATTAATGACTAGTATTAGAGTAACTAAAAGCCATATTCAGGGACAAGGATGTGTTTTGCATGTAATAAAGAACATATGGGAACACCATATGCTTAGAACACATTTCATTGTAGTGGAAAAATTTCTCCATGGAAATGCTCCATGTTATCCTTATAGACTTCTAGATTTACAAATGAGATTTAGCTGACCAACATTATGCTAGAATAAGATTTTTTTTTTATTTATTTATTTGGCACTCTCAATGCAAAGAATTTGGCTCATCTCACCTATGTTTAAATTTTATAGGGGAAAAGTCATAGTTCTTTGCATCTTAGTAAATACGCATTTTTGTCAGCATGGACAAAAAAGACATTACAATATTTTCAAACAATATAGTACAAGCTTCCATGTGATGGAAAAATAAAGCAATAATATCAAATGGCACTCCCAATTCATATTCACATGTGGAAAGTTGGATCCCCATCATCAGACATACTATTCAAATCTATGTTGAAAAAATATATTGTAATACAACCCTTTGAGAAATAGAGCACCCTTTGCCTTTCGAACACCAATCCCATAGACAATGATTGTACATGTGACTCTTAAAAATGAACACCAGTTCAAACAAAACCAGAATATTATGTGGATTCTAATAGCAAGCTAACCAAAATATTGAAAACATATCACAGCCACTCACTTTTTATGGAGGTAAACAAACACATTTTTTTACAAATATTTTTTCATCCCACCTTAACTTTTGATAGACGAAAATAAGGGATATGAAAATTCTCCAAGGAAATCATACCAACTTTGGAGGATTCCCATGCAACAAAAAAATGATCATAGAATGTTGGGAAAAGCTAATTATATCAAGCACATTTTTTAATACCAAAAACATAAGCATTTTTATTCATGTGTACACAAACCAATATCTTGTCTACTCGTCAAAACCACCAAGAAGAATTAATGACATGATTTGATAAAATGGTGGCTAAATTGAATTCACCCCTTTAAGGAGTGAGAGTTAGAAAAATAATGAAAACAAATTACAATAAAAAAATTCTTCATTCCCTCTTGAAAATATGGAAGATCAACACACACACATTTAATATTGGTGTGTTTGATTGGTTTTTTGCTTACCCTTTCTATATTTTAATGAAAATTAATGCCTTCCCATAAATTCCTTGTAATATTCCAAAGTTTTCATCAGATTATTGGAATATTAGAGTTCTTACTTTTCTTAATTGATTAAGTAAATAAGAGGGCAGAGGGACCCATAAACCCGATAGATGAATAAAACCCACTTTTGGTGTGTAAATGCAGTTAGATAGTGAAGTAGCATTATGGAGTAGTGGAGCAGCTTCTTAATGAAGGAAGAGTGGAGATCATAGATCATTAATGACGAAGATCATGGAGATAGTGGATGAGTCAAAGTAAGATCATGGAGGAATAAAAGTAAGATCATAGAGAAATAATGATGAAGTGATGGAGGAGGTGGTGCATTAAATGCACACATGATGGAGAGAGTGGAAATTAAATGCAGAGATGATGGAGATCATGGAGAGACACCACAGTCTTCATGGAGGGTAGTGGCCACATTTGCAGTGTAGTTATGAGGTGGGCCAAGGCTAGGGGAGAATTAAAAAGCATAAAAGGAAGGTGAAGGCAGCCATAGAACTTAGATTTTAGATTTGGATTTTAGATCTAGATTTTTCATTTGAAATTTCTTTGCACGCTTCAGTTGTTTAGCTAAGACTGAATTTTTTTTTAGCACACAGGTGTTCCCGAGCGGGAATCCCACCCTTATGCACGGCGGACTTCGAGTGCCTACTCTGGAAAGGTTCTTTGAGTATTTATTCATCATCAGCCAGTGGTGCCACATTGAAACCCTCTCTTCAGCACATATAGATTTAGGAATCACGCATTCCTGCTTCAGGGTTTGAGAGGAGGAAGGTAGTTTCTAGCATTTCAGCCAGGAAACTGGTGGAGGATTCATCCTTTCACCTTGTACTTTAAGATCAGTCTTCCAGGAGCAGAAAATTGATATATGAAATTAGGCCAACATTATACACCTCCATGCAGCAGTAGTTCCCCTCAGAATTGCGTAGTCTAGTCCTGTAGATCTATTGGACGAAGGAAGTTTCTAGTATTTCAGTTGGAAATCCTGTGAGGGATCATCCCCTCAATTTGGAGAGATTTTTTCCATCACTCTTGAGATGAATTGCATAATCTAGTAGTAGGAAATAGCTTCAGCCTCCTTGATAGTGCAGTCCATTCCAGCAGTTGTGTATTCAACAGCTGCAATCCTGAGAGGAGGAAGGAGGAGCTATATCTCAAGCTTCTAGCTTGGAGATCTGAAGAACGGGTAAACCCTTCATGAATTGAAATAATTTTATATCATTCGAGCCATATTATCTTCAGTTCATGGAGTATATCTTCATACCCAGTAGTCATATAGTGCAAGCCCTAGGAGGGTGATTTTCCAAGGTTGTCAAATCTGGAAATCCTTTCTGGGTTATTTTTGGTTTTCATCATAAAGCCCAGATTTGAAATCCAGACATCATCTAAGCTCCTAAAAATCCTAATATACACATTCCATTTCAGCCAACAATTATATTTCCAACAATTTCATAAAGGACAATGCGGTATGGCCTCCAACATATCAGCAGTTACGGAGTGCCTTCATTGAGAGGACTTTAGGGTCACTCTAGCCTTCTTTGTTGGCTTGAGTGCTTATATTTTTTAACACTGTTGTACTTGTATTTTCACCTCCTAATAATCAAATGGCTCATTTATCCGATCTATTTTTATGGTGTATTTAGTTTATGTGTACATTGTTGTAGTTTTGAGCTAATGTGTTGTGTATTATTATCTTTTCCCATTTTGGGATATTATAGTGGTATCAGAGCATGATATTTGGCTCAACTTATGGGCACTACATCTTATGACATTAGCAGAAGAAGAAAAAATTAGAGATCTATAATGGTGGAAGGATTAAATTTTGCCAGAGTTCTCTTCAGATCTATGAAGGATCTCTCCAAGGAGGTCAAATAAATGAGAAGAGAAAGGAAAAAAGAGACCTCAAGAAGGTTTCAGAATGAGGAATGTCCCAAATCTTCCTATCAGTAGCAGAAGAAACCAACAATGCAGAGAGCTCCACAACAATCTACTATGTCCACTTTCTTTGTAGAGGAAGGTTAATGGCATGGAGATGGAGGAAACTTGGAGCATGAGACTCTAAGTAAATATCTTACATAGTACAAATCACAGTCTAGAGCATTCAAGGAGAATCTAACTCTCCAACAGTTTTTCTAGATCAAAGAAGAATGAAGATCCTGTAGCAGCAATAGAAGAAAGAGGCACATACAAATAGATCCTTCTTGCATACATTTAATGGATCATATGAAAGAACAAAAAATGCTTGTAGGAAGAAATAAGATTCATTCTTCCTGCTACATCCAGTAGAGAAAATATAGGTTTTTGAGATTGCAGTGTTGCACCTTGAGGGTGAAGCAAAGGATCGGTGGTTTAGCCATATGAAACATGCAAGAGTGACTTATTATGTAGACTTACATCAAAGGGTAGTAAATAATTTTTATATAAGAAAACCGGAGACACTTTCCATAGAGACATTTCCCATCATTGATGAGGAAGTACATGAGAAGCAAAGGGAGGATGTCGACACTATCACTCCACAGAAGGAGCAACCACAACCACCACCACCAGCTGCAGAAGTACTTGCATCATGAGAAGGAGCACTTGCAGCTTTGCAAGATGGCCTTGAGCTCTTGACATTGGGAGTCCCATGCATGATTCAAGAGATGCACGAGGAAGAAGAGACAAATTCCAGCATTGGTACAGTAGAAGAGGAGCAACCATCACTATTACCAGCAGTTGGAGAAGCCATTGCACTGGTTGGAGGAACTCTTGTAGCTATACAAGATGTTCCCAAATATTAGCTTATCCAAGATTTGAAAACATTTCCATCCCACATTATTTCAGCACCTTAGCCTGAGATTTGTGAGATCATGCCATCAGGGAAATTACATAACGAAGGATTAGAGCACCTTGTTGATTTGGAGCAGCAAACTATCACTGCGCAGAGGACCTTTGACTTGTTCAAGGAGGATATGTATAGCCATCCCAGTTGTTCAATGTTGAGCTACACACAACACTTTGTGTTGAAGTGTGGAGTTTCGGAAGATAGGGTGAGAATAGTCCTAATCAGTACAATGTCGGGCTATGAGTTTAGCATTGTGTATGGCCATAAGATATTAGATGTACCATCATGTAAATCAGCAGCGCTGTCGCTGAGCAGTAGTAATGAGTTGGGGGCCTAATTATTCTTGGAGCATTCTAAGGATCGCTTCACTCATGAAGCATTAGAGGGACAAATGATAGATGGTAGAAATCTTGTGATAGATAACATTTCCCATTATCAGGATGGAGCTTTCTTGATGAGAATATCACAAATCAAAGAGAAGTTTCTACCTACAGCATGTGTAGAACCTCATGGGTTCTATCAGGCCATCGATGAGACGATCTCATGGAGAGACCTTAAGGAGGGTGCACTTCAACCTATCATGGAGTGCAAATCTTATCAGATTGAGGAGGAGGGTATTCTCCACTAGGTGAATACCAATTTGGAGCATGATAGGAGTCATCACCCACATTTGGATGGATGGGTGAGCATGATGAGCAAGTGGTTGAAAGGCTACTTTCAGACCTATGATACAGGGTAGCAAGAAGCATGGTTGCACTGGTTGCTTTTGGGTGAGTAGTGTTACTACCCAACATTTCACATTTTTATGATCCTGTTGAAGCCTAGAAAATATCTGCTTCAAACATTGGGGAAAACCACCCGGTTGGGACCTTAGGACAGCTCCTTATCCATTTGGTATGGTGGCTCCGACTGGATTGAAAGGACCAGTTTCCTTATAACTAATGGGTTGGTGATGGTTTGATTTGGATGAGTGAGAGTGAAACTAAATTGACTGAAATAAAACTATCTAATTTAAACTAAATACTAATAAAGAAATTCTAACACTAACCCGGGCAATCATATGTGAATACAACTTCAGATTATTCCGTTTGAACAATAACCATAAAAATGTATTATCGTTTAATCGAAATGTGCAGAAACAAATAAAGATAACTCTGTTTAAGAAATTAAACAGAGTTATATAAGCATATTGTATTCATCATGATATATCATCTACATATACTTATGAAAGATAACATTTCATTTATACTAAAAAATGATATATAAAGAAACGTTGTTAAAACCAAATGTATATAAATGATAGAAAATTTTAAAGCGAATATCATAAGACAAAAGAAATCAATAGTGAACAGATAGAAATACCTTATCCATCTTGAAAGCTTTCAAATGAAATCTGATACTCTAATCCAGTAATTCTGATGCAAAATCAAATCCAAGGTACAAAAATGCAACACTTTAAAGATAATTCTGCATAAAATCACCAGATGTGATCCTTTATAAAATATAAGAGCCAGTGGAGTATAGAAATGTAATCTCCAAGTCAAAAATATTATAAATCAGGACCCTTCTCTAAATGCATGAGAAGGGTCTAAATACTACTAGCTAAATCTAAAAATAGCTTATTACAAAAAATAAGGATTCGGTTTAAATGACTGTCCTTTTCCTAGGCAAAAATACAGTAAAACTAAAACTAAATCTAAAAATAAAGACTATTAAGTAACTACTTATGAAATTGATCTTTAAACTTGCAAGCATCCAGCATTGTTTTGAGAAGAGGTGGTTGGCCGACTTCAGATTTAAACTGTCCTGAAAAGACAGAATCAGCAAGTGTAGGCGCAATCTTCTCAGCAGAACTAATAATGCAATTAAGAACACTGTGTTGACTATGTGGTTTCACTAAATATGTCCAGTAAGAATCCCAGTTTAATCCTGTCAATCCTTGGATTGATTTTTATTTTTCTTCCGCCTTTTGTGTCCATTCTGTTTGCAATTGATGCGCCTGTGGAAGATATCCCGGAATAGTTTCTGAAATCAAATTTTCTTTGTGAAAATTCTCATTTACAAAATCAGTAAGAATGCTTGCTGCTGTAGCCAATTCTTCTGTTGCTTTCTCTGCCCCTCTGATTTGTGCATCCCAGTCATTGAAAAGTATTTCTTTATGGTTTTCATTAATAATTGGTGCACTAGCTTTTCTTCCTTCCTCTGTTTTTTTCCATACCAAATAATCAGTAAATTTTTCATTAATTAAATTATAATCATTTTGTAAATCTACGACATGATTAGTGATCTTATCACTTTCTTGACAAAAATAATTCCATTGCAAGATTTTTTGGCATAATACTTCTTCTTGTTGCAGTAGTTGATTGTTTAAAGAAATAGTTTCTGAAATAAACTCTGGAAGCTTAGGATAATCTTTGTGCTGATCTTGGATAATCTGTATTTGTTTCTCTTTATCAGCGAAACTTTTTTGATATCCAATTTTCATTTCTTGAAGTTGTTGCTGTAATTTTTCAAGTTTCATCTGTGCTTCATTATTGGCCTGTACCTGTTGCAATTACTGTTGCAGAACTTGTATTTGTTCTTCTTTTTCATTTAATAAGAGCTGAATCTCAAATGCTTTTTCAATAGTTGTAGAAGCATAAGCTCCTGTAATCTGAGATAACTTAGCAAGATTATCAGTAGGCTCTGTGGTAGGATCCTTCCACAAAACGTCTAATTGTTCTTCTTCAGTAGCAATTGCACCTTCTAATTTTCTCTTTTTCCTTTGTTTCTTCACTACTGCTTTATACTTTGGGCTGTAGAATACATCTAGAGGAGGAATGTCCTCTACATTAAGTACAATTTCAGAAGAGGGAGTGACAGGTATATGCTCATTTTCTGTGACTGTGCCACTTATTCCTGTGCTCAAAAATTTTGTTGTCTGTACAGGGGTCTCTATATTTTGTCCTTCCACATTAAGCAATTGATTAAAGATTTCCCATTCTTTGTCTAATTAAATTGTGACTGACTGTTTCTGTACATTGGTAGGAGGAGGAGTTATCTGCTAAGAAGTCAAAATTTGCTGTTGTGAAAGATCTTTCGATTGAGCAATATCTTTCACTGATTCTTCATTTCTATCCTGCTCTTCATTACACTTATTGGAACGTTCAGAAGTCTCTCTTTTAGATTTTGACTTAGATTTATCTGTACCTGAACTGCCACTTATACTGACACTAGGAGTTGGTTCCCTTGCGGGTTCCAAACGCAAATTTTCCAAAGGGATGGTGGTCAGTCTTCTTTCCCTGTAAACCTTAAATTCTTGAAATTGTTATGGAGATAACTACATCTGTGCTGAATGTAGAATTTCTTTCAGTGTGGATTTTCCTAGGAATATATCATCGAAAGGGTCCTCTTCTCCGGAAAATATCCTTACTTTGATTGCAAAGGTAAAATTTTTAGCAACTTCATTAGGGTCAAATAACCTTTTTCCAAATTTAAACAATTGTAAGCATGTAATATTGCTTACTTCCTTGAATGCATGTCCAACATCAAATAATGAAAATGTACCACAAGCTACGGGAAATTTTGGCCAAATGGCCTTCTTCTTATCCCTTAATTCCTTTGTCAAACCTCCTTCACCACAGGTTTGGTATGCAGTTTCCCGAGCTATAAGTTTATCAGAAACATATAAGGGTAAAACATGAGGAGAAGTAGAGCTTCCAAAAACCCTCACATAGGTAAACCACTCTTCCCCAAACCATCGTGCGACAGGGAGAATGTCGACTTGTGCTTCTGGGGAAAACCTTGGAGCATCTTTATTATACAATGTTTTGTGAAGAGGCAACATTATGCCGTGGAAAATCTTGTAAAAATGAGGAATAAACTTGGATTCCCACAATTCCTTTTGATACACATGAATAGGAAAAGGATCTTGAATCTTCCATTGCCAACCCATCAAAGGGAATTTAGAAACAAAGAAGATAGCGTCCATAACATAAGCAGATAGATAAAAACGAGGATAAATCCTCTGAGAAACAATTTGTTTAGACCGGTAATTGAAAATAGCAGTGGCTAAATTATCAGATAATATTTTTTCCCAGTCTACAATAGTAGCGTTAACAACAACATTTAAAAATGGAATCCATTCACGTAGGACCATATTTATATCAGGCTTTCCAAAAATCCTGCATAACATAGCATCAGCAAAACAATATGGAGAGGTGAGTGAACCAGTACTGTACATACCGTGTTTGTTTTTCTTCAATGGTTCATCTCTTTTGTTCCATTCCCTTGTGCATTCCGCCAAATTTGCATTTTCTTTGGAAAAATTATCCATAAATTGTTTATTATAAGTCGCTTCAGGTTCCGGAAAATGATACATCAGCCTCAAATTTTCTGTAGTGAACGACCCGATGAGCTCTTGATCTAGATTTCTAAATTTCCTGTCTGAAATATCGGTGCTATCCAAAACCCATTTTACCATGTTTGAATATGGAAGAATTCTTGGTCTTGCTGCTATCCAGTGCAGAAATGAACAAGCCAGTTCTTTAAGGGTTGCCTCAGATGAATTACTTGATCCTGTAGTGGCCACAACTTGCATCACCCTGGGATTTTCTTCTTCAAGAAAATTATACATTCCTTCCGAGGTAGTTATACCGACATCCTTATTGAAAGAAGTATCCACATATAGTGAAGCCATTTCTTTGTTTTCAGAACTTGAAATATTCTCTTTCTTACCCATAATGCTCTGTGAACGCTTTGTATAGTCTTTTGCTCCTTCGCACCTGCAGTTTTACGAGTTAAGTGAGAGTAATTACATGAGAAGGGTGATGAGATAGTTTTGAATGCAAACATCGGATGAAATATATTATTCTAATGGAAACAACCTTTCAATCAAAAAAAAATCTTTTTTATTGATAATTTACAATCCATTCATTAATTCAATCATTTAAAGTGCATAACAGATATTGATTTATGAAAAGATTTGCATTGGATAACGAGCTTTTAAGAATATGCGATATTGCGATATGTGATTTTCTATGCAATATCACAATATCACAATATCACAATATCGCAAATCGCATATTTCTCAAAGCGTAACCATCGCAATATCGCAAATATTGCAAAATCGCAACTCGCAAATATCGCAAAATCGCAAATATCAAAAAATCGCAAATCGAAAATATCACATATAAAAAGTATTCATTTAACATTTTTCTACGATATGCAATTTGCGACCATTATTTTAATGTATAGGCTTTTTTGGGATCGTGTTATCGCAATATCGCAAAGTCGCAGTTTTAAAAGATTTAGTTTTACAAAATATATCTACCATTTGCGATGGATGCGCTATTTCGCTCAAAGAAAAGATTTTATTGTAATCTATCACAAACTTAAGTGTTTCTTAAGGATTTTCTAAGGAATTTCCCTAAGTTATGATAGAAAGTTTTATTTGAAAAGGGAAAGAAATAATGATTGTTTTTTTTTGGTTTTTTAAACTAAGGGTCCCCACTTATTTAATATTATTACTAATATTAAATAAAAAGGGGGGTTGTTGCTGGTCACAAAAGATCCATACCTTGCATAGAAATGGTGTGATGCAGTAGTAAGAGGCATGGCTGCAATGGTTACTATTGAGAGAGTTTATCCATCACATGACATTCTCCCCTACATTGCATGATGATGATGTAGGATGGCAACAAGAGGCCTTACTTTGTTGGCTTCTATTAGGAGAGTATGGCCACCATACTTGGTATGATGACGAGGTGGTGTGGCATCAAGAGGCATTTATTCGGTGGCTTATCTTGAGACAATATGACTATCATACTTGGTATGATGATGGTGTGATATGGCAGCAAGAGGCATTGTTGTGGTGGCTACTATTGGGAGAGTATGGTCTGACATTTTACATGCCCATCCATATATATCTACTTCTTATTTTGCACAGTGTTGATATTATACTTGGAGCAAGCAAGGCCAATAGGGCCAAGGATGGGAGCATGGAGAGATGCAATATACTATATGTAGCAGGGGTTGGAGGGATAGTTCATGAGTTGGGACTTTCCACTTTGGAGAGAAACCACTTCACCTCATATATCTCATGCATAGAGGAGGCTCTTGGACAACAGATGGTTCTAACTTGAAGATTCATTGATGAGGAGAGGCATCTAACTATTCAATTGGAGGCCAATCTAGGCATTCTAGAGAGGCAACTATGGATTTCGGCATGCATTACACATTGGAGCAGATGGGAAGAACTTCCATATGAGGATGCCATTTGGAGGGAGATGGATTGCTGTACCATCTACTTTTTCAGTTGCTTGAGGAAAAACAAAATTTTAGCGGGGAGGACTCTAATATTCCAAAATTTTCATTAGATTATTGGAATATTAGAGTTCTTACTTTTCTTAATTAATTAATTAAATAAATAAGAGGGTGGAGGGATCCATAAAACCCATAGATGAATAAAACCCACTTTTGGTGTGTGAATGTGGATTATTTAGATATTGGAGCATCATTATGGAGTAGTGGAGCAACTTCTTAATGAAGGAAGAGTGAAGATCATTGGTCATTAATGAGGAAGATCATGGAGATAGTGGAGGAGTCAAAGTAATATCATGGACGAATAAAAGTAATATCATAGAGAAACAATGATGAAGTGATGGAGGAAGCGGTGCATTAAATGCACAAATTATGGAGAGAGTGGAGATTAAATGAAGAGATGATGGAGAAACATCACAGTCTTCATGGAAACTAGTGGCCACATGTGCAGTGTAGTTGTGAGGTGGGCCAAGGCTAGGGGAGGCTTACAAAGCATAAAAGGAAGGTGAAGGCAGCCATAGAACTCAACTTTTAGATTTTCATTTTAGATCTAGATTTGTCATTTGACATTTCTTTGCATGCTTCAACTATATAGCTAAGTCTACAGTTTTGTTTAGCACATGGGTGTTCCTGAGCAGGAATCCAACCCTTATCAACTGGGGACTTTGAGTGCCTACTTTGGAAAGGTTCTTTGAGTAGCTTTTCATCATTAGGCATTGGTTCCACATTCAAGCCCTCTCTTCAACACATATAGATTCAATAATTAAGCATTCCTACTTGAGGGTTTGAGAGGATGAAGGTAGTTTCTAGCATTTCAGCTGGGAAACCAATGAAGGATTCATCCTTTCACCTTTTTCTTCAATATTAGTCTTCTAGGAGAAAAAATTTGATATCTGACATCAGGACAACATTATAAACCTACATGAAGCAGTAGTTCACTTAGGAATTGCGCACTCTAGTCCTTTAGACCTATTGAAGGAAGAAAGTTTCCAGTATTTCAGCTGGAGATCCTATGAGGGATCATCTCATCACTTTGGAGATATTGTTTCCATCACTCTTGAGCTGAATTGCATCATCTAGAAATAGGATATAGCTTCAGCCTCCCTAACAGTGCAGTCCATTCCAACAGTTGTGTATTCAATAGCTGAAATCTTGAGGGGAGGAAAGAGGAGCTAGATCTCAAGCTTCTAGCTTGGAGATCTGAAGAAGGGGTCAACCCTTCATGCATTTATATGATTATATATCATTTCAGCCATCTTATATTCAGTTCATGCAATATATTTGCATACCCAACAGTCATATAGTGCAAGCCCTAGGAGGGGGATTTTCCAAGGTTATCAAATCTAGAAATACTTTATGGGTTATTTTTGTTTTTCATCATAGATCCTAGATCTGAAATCTTGGCATCATTTGAGCTCTGGAACAACCTGATCTATGCATTCCCTTTCATCCAATAGTTATATTTTTAGCATTTGCAGAAGGGACAACACAATATGGCCTCCAACAGATCAGCAGTTACGCAGTGCCTTCATTGAGAGGACTTTAGGGTTACTCTAGCCTTCTCTGTTGGCTTGAGTGCTTCTATTTTTTAGCATTGTTGTACTTGTATTTTCACCTCCTAATAATAAAATGGCTCAGTTATTATTTCTATTTTTATGGTGTATTTAGTTTATGTGTACATTGCTATAGTTTCCATCTATTGTGTTGTGTATTACTGTATTTTCCCATTTTTGGTATTACATTCCCATTTTTGAAGGAAAAAGTATGCTCAAATTTTGGATTGAGCCATGTTGTTAGAACTTCCCTCTAATGATAAATATCTCCTCCCCCTTCCTATTAGTAACAAGAGTTCTGGTAACATATATCCATGCTAGACAATGGGAAATAAAACTGAAGTGGATAGATAGGAGGAAGGACCAAACACAGATACAAATGGTGATTTCCCCAAGGGCCTCAAAATTAATACCATTGACGAAATTCTGTGAATTAAGGAGAGATGAAAAATGAAATTCCAAGACATTGATGATACCCTTTTTATGATGTAGATGATGAGTGTACTTGTGGAATATTAATACATGGGTTGATAATGAATATGGAAAACATGAAGAGCCAGATGTAGTGAGATCTCATGTCCTTTATTACACACAGTATGGACACAGAGTTGACTGGAACATAAGTAAATAGTTCACCGACTAAGATCTTATAAATATTGATGACTTGAAATATTTTTTTCAAAATCAAAAACACATAGAGACAATTGTTTGTTATTTGAAATTTCAACATAAAAGTATTGTTGCAATGAAAATAGAGATTGGCCTTGGAAATTTCAACAACATATGTCAATAACACAAAGTGGTTGTTATGGTAGTAGAACACCCATAATGCACAAACAATAAGGATGAGGAACAAGCCTGCAATTTAGAGGATCTTGGTGATTAGTTTAGGCCAAAAATATAGAATGTTTTTGTTCAAATAAATGACGTGTTTGATGATAACATCTCTAGTTTCCTAGAATATTATTTTGGAAAAATTTTAAATGTCATATAGAGGTTCCTTCTCTACTTCCTATAGGATTCAGAATGATATAAATATCAAAATGGGATAGCCCTTTCAATTAGAAAGGAAATGCAAATAGGACTACCACATGCCACAAGGGTGATGAATTTACACAACAAAGATGTGTCTTTGTATTCTTTCAGAAGATAGATGTTTCACTATTCAATTATGTGGTGACACCCAACTTAGAGTTCTCCAACATAAACCAAATTGGAAAAAACAAGGGGAATTAGCATTAAGGGATAAAGTAGACCCACTAGTTTTTAAATACATTATAATGATATTGTAGATTTTAGAATGGTTTTTTTACTTTAAGCTTTTAGGATAGCTTACTATTGAAATATTTTATACCATCATAAGAAAACTTTCCATCAACGACATTGAATAAAGAACAAATGGTGTTCCTATTTGCACAGTCTCAAGAATAAACATTGAGGTTGATAAGTATACTCCAAAGAAAAGAGGAACCTACTATACATCTATGTCTGAATTTCATATCAATGAAGAAAACACAAAGAAAGATAGATACTAATGTACACATAAGCCTTGTATAGAAAACAAAAGCTACACTATTTTGTGGGAATATGTAGTCTTATTTTCTTCATTTCATCGAAATGAAGCAGCCATAAATATATCTATAATGCATAATCCTTACTAAAAAATTGTATGTAAGGTTTTCTATAGAAAATATATTGTGAAACAGTAGAAAAATAAAAAAATGAAAATATTTTTGGTGAAAAGGTGCTTTAATTTGTTTTTTAAGACAATATCCATGACACCCCTATCACTATAACATACCGAAGGTTTTTAAGATAGTATTTGGGACATTTTTTTTTGTAAATTCTCCTAATATGAGACAAAAATAAACTTTTGTATTGTATTAAATATTTTCTTTAAGCGAGCGTCTCAAATTATTGTCTTAAAAAAAATGTCTTTATAAAGACAATATATAACACAAGCATTATTGTCTCATAGGAGACAGTTTCATTTTTTTCTCTCTAGAGACAATTGTTGGGATTAAAGACATATTGTCTCTATAAATAAAACATCTCCTTAATCGTAACTATTGTTTCTGTAGAGACAATAAAAAATAAATTTAAAGAAAATAAACTATAATAACATTGATTAATTCCTGTTAGGGCGCATTGGAATTGAACCACCAACCTCCTGCTTATAAGGGATGCCTCTTCCATTGATCTAGCACCCTTTAAAGAATTATGTGAGTTATGGTATTACTATAGGGTTAATAAAATAAGTTTCTCATTTACTCCTAGTAATAGTTATGTTCAATAAGAACTAGATGGACACTTGATGAATTTCTGACACGAAGAAAGAGTAGAAAATTGTACATTGATCCCATAATATTCATTATATATATTTTTTTTAACTATGTAAAAGGAAACTGAAGAATACTAAGAAACATTTTAGTTATTCAAGAAAAATACATTTAAAGAACAAAAAATTTATTTTACTCTTACCAAGAACATAAATCTTTTTCATGAGAACACATAAAGACTCTAAGTTCAATTGGAAGGCATATGCCAAACATATTTCTCAATATGATAAGTTAATTTTTAGAGTTCAATATCATACTTATAATATACAATAAAATAATCAATAATAGAGAAAAGAAAATGTCAAACTACCATCTTGCAAACAAGTCTAGTATGCCTATCAAGAGAGAGTCCAACCTATTCATTCAAAGGTCTTGAAACATGGTCCCAAACAATAGCAAAAACAATGCAGTGAAGGAAAAATATATGACATTACAGTGTGGATTCATCCAATATGACTAATGTTTCTTCCAAAGGAAGGCTATGCACTAAACTTTGAAGGATTTCACATAATTTGTTGGAAATTTCAGATCCTGCCTGATCAGAGCCGGGGTACTTAGCTCTTCAATACAATATTGATTCTATATTAAAGAATAAAAAATAACAGTCAAATAAGGTTTTAGAAAATTTGCAATCTCTTATTTGGAGAATTATATTATCGAATATTATGTAACAAAATTGGAGATGCACATTGAAAAATATCTATGAAACAAGTTCCTACAATTATATCAGACATGTTCATAGAGTGATTATTTTTTGTAGATTTCATCAAAATATACATCTCAACAAATTTGAAACTCACTTTCAAGATCGATGTTATTGTATTGTATTATTATTTAATCTATGGTACTCCTAGAACAACCTATTCAAACAAATAAGAATCAAACGAGATCATTATTTTCTATCATGGAATAATAACGACAAGCATAATCGATAACTAATAGATTATAAATCATGGAACAAGAAATCACTCCTACATAAAAAAAATCAACGAGTTTATGAGAATGTATAACCAAATTAAATTCATAGATTATTTTGTCGCCTCTTTTCACGAGTAAGAGTTGCAATTTAACAAACCAACAAATCTGAACATTTAGCAATTTTTAGTTATGTGGAACCATTTCTTATTTTAGCCCTTTGCACCCATTTCCTTTTGTTAGGCTGTGTTGTGAAACCAGCTCCAAAAATAGAAGAAAAGAGATATCAACACCTTAGAAATAAGCCACTTCGAGGGGGCAACCTCCAATACATTACATGAATGAACAATTCTTGGATGATACAAATTACAAAACCTCCTTTCTATATATAGGAGTCCATGGGGCCATAATGTAATCCTAGTGGGGCCACAATGTAATCCTAATCGACCTAATAATAATAATTTAAGGGCACAATAATAACAATATGGGGGTTATAGGGTACAATAATAACAATAAGGGGATTACACTAACAACAATATGGGACTATACTAGTAATATAGGGACCTAACATGCCCCTCTCCTTCAAAAAAGTGTTGTCCTCAACGCTTGAGTAGCTCTGGTTGCTTCTGTATAAAATTCTCATCTTCCCATGTAGAATCTTCAGTGGGTAATTTCTTCCACTTGATGAGATACTTTGAAATTAATCGATTATATAGCTGTTGAGTTCTTGTTTCCGTGAGCGTTTCAGGTTCCAATATGATTTTTCCTTCCTCATCAAGTTTTGGAAATATTGTTTGAACTGGAATATTTTTACCTATAACCTTATTTAAGCATGATGTTGGCAATATGATGCAGAGTGTTGTCCTTGATGGCAACCCACTGAATGAAGATGAAGACATGATACTTTTGACATGTGTTGTCCTTGATGGCAATCCACCTGATGAAGTTATTCTTGACCTGATGGACTTGGTAAATGATGTAAATATAATATGAAATGATGTTTGTTAGCAATATGATGCTAAGTGTTGTCCTCAAATGGCAACCCACTTGATGAAGATGATGGCAACTTACTTGATGAAGTTGTGCTTGATAGAATATGTCTTGATGAACTAAATCTGATGTATCTACAGTGAGTACAGAAGGAAATGAAGAAAGGAATTCATCATGTGCTAAATCTATGGTGAAAAGAGTATGTCTCAAGGCATACGCGGATCTGTCTAGGAGAAGTCACGTATGCACGCGGGAAACAACGTGCCAAGTCGCGTATGGGCAAAAGTGCTCATAAAGTGCAAAACCAGGGGTAACCACCATGGTATTGACCCATTGTATTGGGTAATGATTCGTCTAAATGACCCCGTCCAGGAATACCATCGGAAGTAATGTGGTTTTGGCTCATGGTATTGAAAAAGGGTAAACCTATATAAGGAGAAGAAATTCATTGTGCAAATCATGAGCATGGGTGCAAGATGTCTGAGCTTGAATGAATACTTCTCTCTGAAGTATATATGAATGGAAAGGGTTACAGTTGAATGAAAGATCTGAATGTATGATGCACCGATGAAGGAGTGATGAAGAAGGGGATCTAGATCTGAAATGCACTTGTATTTGCTATATATGTTTATGGAATGATTAGATCTGAGATGAGGCGAACATCTGTCTGAAGTAAAGGGTAAAAATCTGTGTGATGTATCTGTTCTGAAGAATTGCAATGAACTAAATATCTGAAGAACCATACGCTTGGTTGCCACAGAGGAAGCGCGTATATATGCGGCTTCGGTGAAGAGAAAGCGTGTATGCGCAATGAAATTAGATCTGTAATATGTACAGAAGTATATGCTTGTTTATGTAAACGGAAGCACATATATACTCGACATCAGAGAAAGAAAAGCGCGTATGCAAACTAGGGTTTGATGAAGTCTGTGGTAAGAAATGTCTGATCTGTTCTGCTGGTTTACTGATATCTGTCAGTGAGTTATATGTATCAGTTTCATGTTTGACTGTGCTTAAATGTATGGAGTGGGTCCAGTCTGAAAATATGATGAAACGTGGCCTGCAAGTGGTGTCCAAAAGGAAGCTTTGGATCCAGTGTGAAAATTGATGAAACGTGGTCCATAGAGGTGCTGAGGATTGTAGCCTTCAGTCAGGGGGTTGTTGCTCCCTTCCAGGAGAGGCTAGTAAACGAGATCAGGGGTTCGTAGCTCCCTTCCAGGAGAGGCTGGTAAACGGGTCACGGGGTTGGAGCTCCCTTCTAGGAGAGGCTGGTAAACGAGCGCAGGTAGGTGCCTGCGTGCTGGTAGGAGTCTGCACCAGCACATATGTTGTAAGACGTTTTCTCTATAATAAAATATTAAAGGTTGAGCAACTGCAGCGGTGGTTTTCTCTCGACTTGGGTTTCCACCTAAAAATCCTGGTGTTCTTGTGTGATGCTTTATGTGATGGTTTATTCTGTTGTTACTACACATGTTTACTGTTAACTTCACATCAGATGAATGAATATTGCAAAGAACTAAGTTAGTAAATATCTGCATATTTAGATCTCTGCTAATACGCGAGTTGTATGAAGGATATCTGCATGTATACGCGAGTTTACTGAAGGAAAGTAGCGTACGGGTTTTAGAGAGTGAAAAAGTAAAAGTTTTGAATATGCAGTAAATACTGATTCACCCCCCCCCCCCCCTCTCAGTATTTTTCCCAACAATTGGTATCAGAGCCAAGTTCTTCTACAGAAGCTTGATCGCTTGAAGGAGATCCATCGCAATGGGAAGTCAAGAAGGAGTAATGTCTATAAATCCACCTCTATTCAATGGAAGCAATCTGATATTCTGGAAGGTACGAACAAAAGCATATCTGCAAAGTCTTGGTGCAGATGTATGGGCAATCGTGGAAGAAGGTTATCAATACCCGGCAAGTATTCCTACTGATGCAACAGAAAGGAAGAAATATGAAATCAATGCCAAAGCAGTCAATGTCATATTGGGAAGCATGTTTGAATCAGAATTTGCTAAAGTGATGCAGCTAAATTCAGCAAAAGAAATATGGGACAAAATCATTCTGAGCTATGAAGGAGATACAAAGGTAAAAAGTGCAAAACTCCAAACTCTTAGAATTGAATATGAAAATTTGAAGATGCATAGTGATGAGAGTATTTCCAGTTTCTTTCTTCGTCTAGATGATATTGTAAATCGAATGAGGAATTTGGGTGAAACCATAACCGATACTACTCTGGTGGAAAAAGTCTTAAGATCTTTGACTTCAAAATTTGACTCTAAAGTTTCAGCTATTGAAGAAAGGCAAGATCTGGAAACTCTTACTGTTGTTCAATTACATGGTATCCTGACTACTTTTGAAATGAGACAAGTAGGCCCTTCTCAAATCAGAGAAGATGCTTTTAAGGCATCTGCAAAAGGAAAGGAAAAGGAAGTTTTCAAAGAAACCAGCTATATATCCGAAGAAGAAGAAGCGAATTTTGTGAGAAAAATCCAACTAGGTACTAGAAGATTCAAAGGTAAGCTTCCCTTCAAATGTTTTGAGTGTGGAAAAGTTGGTCACTATGCTGCTAAATGTCCTTATAGAGAAAAACATGGTAAAGGGAAACAATTTGAAAAAAGGAAGAGTTATTATGCAAATGAAGATGATGATGAAGTGTCCAGTGAAGATGAAGAAGATTCTGACTATGATCTAAAAGTGCTCATGGCAAAGAAGCAAAAGAAGAAGGCTACTTGAAACAAGAAGATATCTCAGAAAACATGTATAGAAGAAATTGAAGAAGATGAATCAGATAGTGATTGGGGTCCTTTGAATAATCTTCTTTGTGCAAACAATAGTGAAGATAGTGAAAGTAAAGTTGTGGATCTAGAAGAAGCTCTCAAGGTTAAAGTTGAAGAACTACAAAGTTCATCTAAGAAGCAAGAATCTATCAACAAAGAGATGATATCTCAAATGGAAAAACAAATAGAAATGCTGAATGGACAGGTGGACAAGTATCAAAGTTTTCATACTTATGAATCCAATCGAATTAAAGAACTAGAAGCAGAAATCAATGATCTAAATGCAGATCTCGAAAAATCAAGCAAGAAGAATGAAGGACTTGAAGCTGCAATCATCTCTCTGCAAGCAGATCTTGAAGCATCAAGTAAGAAGAATGAGGAACCTCTACAATCATTTGAAAAGGAAGGACTTGAAGCAGAAATCATCTCTCTCAAAGAAGATCTGGAAAAATCAAATAAAAAGAATGAAGAGCTGCAACAAACATGTGAAGAAAACGAAAATTGGTTGAAAGAAGAGATTCTAAATCTGAAGGATCAAGTAGAAGATGGAAGAAGGAAAGAAGAAAGTATGACAAAGCAATGTCAAGTCCTGGAGGTTGAGGTAAACATTCTCAAAGGAAAATTAGAAGAAAAGGTTAAACTTTTGAGGTTTCAAGATAGTACTAATATTTTGGACAATATTCTGAGTAATCAAAGGTCTCCTGCTATCAAACTTGGTCTTGGTTTCCATGAAATTGTTAAAGGAGAATCTAGCTCACAAGGAAGTGCTAAAAATTCAGAGGATGTCAATGCAAAACCTGAAGTGTTGAAAGAGACAAAAGGTCAACCAACAATGATGAAATCTCAAAGGAAATCAGTCAATAATGTTGAATGCTTTAAATCTCATAATTATGGGCATGTTACAGCAAATTGCAGGAGCAGATCATTTCAACCTCAAACAAACAGTTCCTACATAGAAAGGTACTCTGGTTTCTTCAAGGGATATTTTTTTTCATGTAACAAGTATGGACATAAAGTAGCTGATTGTAAAAGGAGGAATATTAGAAATACTCATTATGATTCTTATGCTTATTTCTCTGGACACATGAGATGTTATTCTTGTAACAAGTATGGACATGTAGAAAAGGAATGCAGGTTGAACAGACATGAGAAATTGGATAACTTCCAGCACACAAATAGAAAGTTCAAACAAATCTGGAAAAATATGGAGGACCGATCAGAAACGTAGGGAATTCTGACCCTACTGCAGTCATCCGCTTCTAAAGCTTACTTTTCTTATTGACTGCAGGAATGATGTGGGATACATTATGAGATTTAGTAATGTATCGTCACAGGGGGAGCAATGTATGATGTCTATCATGGTTGATCTGATTATTCTGGTTATGTTTATTTCTGACAGCGCATCTGATGTGGAAAAGACAGGTACAGGAGGTACAAGTTCGGGAGGAGATGAAGGAATGTGAAAATTTTCTATGCTTCACTTTCCATACGTGGGTTCGATGAACACAAGTCGCGTATACACGCGAGTTTCAGCAGACACAGTCGCGTATGCTCTTATGATAAGAGAATTGGGATGACAGCTGAAGATCAGGAGCAGAAGTTCAGGGGGAGCATCAGTCTGAATGTTAATAACTGTTTTATTGACTCTGTAGCAGCTTAATTTCTCAGTTTTTAAATAATGATGATATGATACTTGGTTACTTAAGTTGAAGATTATGGATGAGTCCTAAAGAGTATTCGTTGCTGAGATGAAAGTCTTATAATTCAGAGATAAGGACAGATCATGCAGAGATTGTTGCTGATGACTTGCTGATAAAGGTATTCAGGTTGCACAAGTTAAGGAGGAGCACTGGTTCAGGGGGAGCAACAGGTTGAATACTAATGATTGCATTGTTGGCACTATGAATGCTTATTCTTTGGTTATTGTGATACTCATGCTCAAATGATGATGACTTGGTATATGGTTTATTATGATGAGATTTTGAGCCCTGGTTGCTGATAAGTATCCTTTGTGCTCACACATGGATGAGTTGGATGTCGTTTGATTCAGAAATAAGAATAGATCATGTAGAGTTTGTTACTATGGTTGAGATATTTTGCCTACATATGTTACTTCATGTTAAATCTTGAAGATATTGATGATATTGGACCACATGGATGATTGCTTGACACATATTTGAAGATGTTGTTATGGTGTGATAATCTCTCTTGGAAAGATTGTATTGATGATGCAAAGAATCTGAAGGCTTGGTTACTAATGTGCTTATGCTACAACCGTTGGATGATGCTTGAAGACACAACTACACTGTTCTATCTATCTGTAGCCTAGGGAAGCATTCAAATATATCAGAAAGAAGCTGAACACTATCTTTTTCTCACAAGAGGATCGTATCCTAAGCAAAAGAGCAGAAGATGTATTGTATATGCGGGCTTGAAACACGTCACAGACATAATACCTATCATGCACAGAAACCCACGTATGACTGATTGCTGACAAATTTCTGTTTGGTGTCAGCTCTCTTCAGCACAGCTGCAGTGCTGTTTGGTATCTCTGATACTGTTAGGTATCTCTGGTCGTGTTCCAATTCTCATAATTCTATGTCTAATGTTTTGATAAAGATGACTTGATGATTTGTTGGTGAAAGTGTTCAGGATGCACAAACTAAGGGGGAGCCTTAGTCATATGGAAAGGAGGCCTGGATGCACAGATTCAAGGGGAACATTAGCTTTGCTGAGTATAATGCACTGTTGGCATTATGATGGTTCTGAAATATGTTCTCTTTCTTGAGGACTTTCTGGTGTTGGTCTTAAAAGCTATATTTATAGTTTGATGAAAAGGTCTTGTTGAGACCCATGTTGTAAAATTGTAATATTCAGTCATGTAAGGACTTGTCAATTTGTAAACCCACTTGGTTGGGTAGCTGAGTCAAATTTGTAAACCCACTTGGTTGGGTACTTGAGTCTCATATGTAAATCCACTTGGTTGGATATTTGATGTAAGTATGAGTCATTGGTGACAGGAAGTTCATAGAGTCATGTACTTCATTGAAAATATGTTTGAAGATTCAGCATGAACTCAGGGGGAGCTTGGCCACTTCAGCACATATCAGATCTGCAGAACGTTTCTTCCACTTGAGGAGAAAAGGGGAGAGTATGTTGTTTTGGTCTCATTTCTTTGCCCTTGATGTCAAAGGGGGATGGCGGACATGGTGTTTGAATGGTGCTGGGGGCTGGAGAGAGTGACATGGTGTCATTGTATTCTTAATGTACCTTTCTATTGTGGTAACCAAACACCATCGTGGTTGCCATCAAGTCCAAAGGGGGAGATTGTTGGCAATATGATGCAGAGTGTTATCCTTGATGGCAACCCACTGAATGAAGATGAAGACATGAGACTGTTGACATGTGTTGTCCTTGATGGAAATCCACTTGATGAAGTTATTCTTGAGCCGATGGACTTGGTAAATGATGTAAATCTAATATGAAATGATGTTTGTTAGCAATATGATGCTGAGTGTTGTCCTCGAATGGCAACCCACTTGATGAAGATGATGGCAACTTACTTGATGAAGTTGTGCTTGATAGAATATGTCTTGATGAACTAAATCTGATGTATCTATAGTGAGTACAGAAGGCAATGAAGAAAGGAATTCAGCATGTGCTAAATCTATGGTGAAAAGAGTATGTCTCAAGGCATACGCGGATCTGTCTAGGAGAAGTCGCGTATGCATGTGGGAAACAACATGCCAAGTCGCGTATGGGCAAAAGCGCTCATAAAGTGCAAAACCAGGGGTAACCACCATGGTATTGACCCATTTTATTGGGTAATGATTCATCTAAATGACCCCGTCTAGGAATAACATCGGAAGTAATGTGGTTTTGGCTCATGGTATTGAAAAATGGTAAACCTATATAAGGAGAAGAAATTCATTGTGTAAATCATGAGCGTGGGTGCAAGATGTCTGAGCTTGAATGAATACTTCTCTCTGAAGTATATCTGAATGGAAAGGGTTACAGTTGAATGAAAGATCTGAATGTATGATGCACCGATGAAGGAGTGATGAAGAAGGGGATCTAGATCTGAAATGCACTTGTATTTGCTAGATCTGTTTATGGAATGATTAGATCTGAGATGAGGCGAACATCTTTCTGAAGTAAAGGGTAAAAATCTGTGTGATGTATCTGTTCTGAAGAATTGCAATGACCTAAATATCTAAAGAACCATACGCTTGTTTGCCGCAGTGGAAGCGCGTATATACGCGGCTTCGGTGAAGAGAAAGCGCATATGCGCAATGAAATTAGATCTGTAATATGTACAGATGTATACACTTGTTTATGTAAACGGAAGCGCGTATATACGCGACATCAGAGAAAGGAAAGCGCGTATGCAAACTAGGGTTTGCTGAAGTCTGTGGTAAGAAAATGTTCCACCGTTCGGTTTACCGACATTCGTCGTGCTGAGTTATATGTACTGTTTCATGTTTGACCGTGCTTAAAATGTATGGAGTGGGTCCGCATAAAATATGATGAAATTTACCCGCGTGGTGTCCAAAGGAAGCTTTGGATCAGGTGTGAAAGATGAAACGTGGTCCATAGAGGTGCTGAGGGTTGTAGCCTTCAGTCAGGGGGTTGTTGCTCCCTTCCAGGAGAGGCTGGTAAACGAGATCAGGGGGTCGTAGCTCCCTTCCAGGAGAGGATGGTAAACGAGTCAGGGGGTTGGAGCTCCCTTCCATGAGAGGCTGGTAAACGAGCGCAGGTGGGTGCCTGCGTGCTGGTGGGAGTCTGCACCAGCACATATTTTGTAAGACGTTTTCTCTATAATAAAATATTGAAGGCTGAGCAACTGCAGCGGTGGTTTTCTACCGACTTGGGTTTCCACCTAAAAATCCTGGTGTTCTTGTGTGATGCTTTATGTGATGGTTTATTATGTTGTTACTACACATGTTTACTGTTAACTTCACATCAGATGAATGACTATTGAAAATAACTAAGTTAATAAATATCTACATATTTATATCTCTGCTAATACGCGAGTTGTATGAAGGATATCCGCGTGTATACGCGAGTTTACTGAAGGAAAGTAGCGTATGGGTTTTAGAGAGTGAAAAAGTAAAAGTTTTGAATATGCAGTAAATACTGATTCACCCCCTCCCCCTCTCAGTATTTTTCCCAACACATGAAACATGGAAAACTAGATGCACTCGTGAAGAAGCAGGAAGCTCCAATTTGTATGCCATAATACCAATTTTTTGCAACACCTTGTAAGGACCATAGTAATTTGCCGATAATTTATTATTCCTCTTAGCTTGCTTGAGGGACATTTTTTTGTATGGTTGTAGCTGTAAAAATACCCAGTCTCCTACATCAAAAATTCTCTCGCTGCAATGTTGATATACCTGTTGTTTCATTCGATTTTGTGCCAAATTCAGGTTATCCTTTTAGAGTTGGAGAACTTCTTGTTGATGCTCAATGTGATATTCCACTGCTTGAACCTTCGAATTTCCTCTTAAATATGATGTGATGGATGGTGGATGATATCCATAAATTTCCATAAATGGGCTCATTTTTACTGCAGTATGGAAGGAAGTGTTATACCACCATTCAGCGAGAGGTAACCATTTGACCCATTGTGTTTGTTTATCAGATACAAAAAAACGAAGATATCCTTCCAAAAATTTATTTACTATCTCAACTTGACCATCATATTGAGGATGATAAGATGAGTTATGAGCTAATTGAGTACCCAAACAAGAAAATAACTCCATCCAAAAATTTCCAGTAAAAATGGGATCTCTGTCGCTCACAATAACCCTTGGGTTTCCATGTAGCTTTTGAATTGTGTCCATAAATGTAGTAGCAACTCTACTTGCTTTAAATGGATGAGATAATGCACAAAAGTGTGCACACTTGGTAAGTCTATCAACTACCACCATGATGACACTCTTTCCTTCGGACTTAGGTAAACCTGTGATAAAATCCATTGAAATCTCCTCCCAACGTTGACTTGGAATGGATAAAGGTTGTAGAAGTCCTGGGGTCTTAATTGTTTCCACTTTATTCTGCTGGCAAACCAAACATTCCGCCACAAACTTTCGAATATCAGATTTAATGCCATCCCAAAAAAATTCTTTCTTCACCCTGTGGTAAGTTTTTAAAAATCCTGAGTGTCCTCCTAAAGGAGAAGTGTGCAATTCCAGAAGAATCTTTTGTTTTAGTTGGGAATTATTGCAAAGATATAAGTGATCTTTGTACCATAAGGAATCATTTTTCCAACTAAATGTATCAGATGTACTAGGATCTTGCTGCAACTTTTGAATGAGTGTCCATACATCTTTGTCCTTCTTCCATTCATATCTTGCTTTGGTTATCCAATCTGGTTGGATAATAGAAATGGCACAAAGCAATGCTTCCACCTCTTCATTCTTTCTTGAGAGTGCATCTGCAACAACATTAAGCTTTCCTTTTTTGTAGATTATTTTAAAGTCATAACCCAACATCTTTGTGACCCATTTTTGCTACTCTTCTGACGATATTCTTTGTTCCAAAAAGTGTTTAAGACTATCATGATCAGTTTTTACCTTGAAGTGTCTTCCCATTAGGTAAGTTCGCCATTTCTTTAGTGCATGCAGTATTGCTAACATTTCCTTCTCATAAATAGGTTTTTGTAAATACTTTCCTTTGATTGGACGATTTTCAAAAGCAATGGGTCTTCCTTCCTGCATTAAAACTGCACCAATTCCATTTCATGAGGCATCACATTCCACAATAAAGGTTTTTGTGAAGTCTGGCGTAGCTAAGACCAGTGCTAGGCACATTGCCTCTTTAAGATGTTCAAAGGCCTTAGTTACTTCAAGAGTCCATGAAAATGCATCTTTCTTCAATAATGTTGTTAGAGGTGCTGCTATTCTCCCACAATTCTTAACAAACTTGCGATAATACCCTGTTAACCCGAGAAATCCTCGCAACTTCTTTATGGTTGTGGGGACTTTCCATTCCTTAATGGCTTTAATTTTGTTAGGGTCTACTTTAACACCCTCGTGAGATACAATATGACCCAGATATTCCACCTCTTGTACTCCAAAGAAACATTTGGATGTTTTGGCATATAATTGTTTCTCCTGCAATAGTTTGAGCACCCTGTCAACATGTTCAACATGATCCTTCCAAGACCTGTTGTAGATTAGTATATCATCAAAAATACTAGCACAATTTTTCTAAGGAAGGGTTAGAAAATGGAATTCATCAACCCTTGAAATGTAGAAGGTGCATTGGTAAGGCCAAAAGGCATGACCAAAAATTCATAATGACCCTCATGAGTTTGAAATGTTGTTTTTGGAATATTTTCAGTCTTCATTCTAATTTGATGATATCCTGAACGAAGATCCAACTTGGTAAAATAAATTGCTCCATGTAATTCATCCAATAATTCATCAATCACAGGAATGGGAAATTTATCTTTAATGGTGAGCTTATTGAGCTCCCTATAATCCGGACACATGCACTATGATCCATCCTTCTTGTGTACCAATACTACAAGAGCAGAGAAAGAACTTTGACTAGGTTGAATTATACCCGCCTCTAACATTTCTGCAATCATACGTTCAATTTCGCTCTTTTGGACATAAGGATATCTATAAGGCCCGATGTTTGGAGGAACACTTCCTGGAATCAAATGAATAGCATGATCATGATCACGAATAGGTGGCAGTCCTTTGGGAGTTTCAAACACCTTGGAATGATTGTCCAAGACTTGTTGGAGATCTGCAGAAATAGATGATTTTGATGTTGGAACTTCTAGTGAGCATAATTGTGCAATTACGCTTCGTTGTTATTTCTTTAGAAGCTTTGTCATGACATTAGAGCTTATTATCTTTCCTGGCTTCCCTGCAATACACTGTAATTCGACTTCCTTTCCTTCTAAAAAAAATTTCAAGAAAGGTTCTTGAAAATTAAAAGCTACCATCCCCAAATATTGTAACCATTATACTCCTAGTACAACATCAACACCTCCCATAGGAATGGAAAGCATTGGAATATTCAATACATATTCCCCCATGGTTAGCTTGATATTATCACATTTTCCAGAGCAATTTATAGTTCCTCCATTTGCAACCATCACTTGACATTCTGGTGCTGGGTATAGAAAACAATTCAATTCCTTGGCTACCTTATAATGAATAAAATTATGGGTGCTACGTTAATCAATCAACACTATTACCTTTTTCTTCTTGATATGTCCTTCTATCTTGAGAGTTTGAGGAGTGGTAATTCCTTCCAATTCATTACACAATATGGTCAAACTCATTTCTTCCTCTTCTAGGGCTAGTTCCTAGTGTATATCCTCTTCTTGTTCATTTTCTTCTTCCTCTTCACAATCTATGTAAAATAATTTCTTCTCAGCACACTTATGACCTTTAATGTATTTGCTATCACAACTATAGCAAAGCCTTTTTTCTCTTTTTCCTTCCAATTTTTGTGGTGTCAACCTTGTAGGTTGTGGAAATCTAGGCGTAGCAACACTTCCTTCTTTATAGAAGTGAGTGGTAGGTTTCCTTGTCGCCATAATTTTACATTCGATATTTCTTGCCAACCTAAATGCCTTCTCCAATGAATCAAGTTCCAAAATGGGAACTTCATGTTGGATTTTATCCTTTAAAGTACCTATGAAGAGATCAATCTTGTGTTCCTCTGGAATATCAGTTACCCTTATATTCAATTTTTGGAAGTCCTCAATGTGCTCCCCCACTAAACCCTTTTGTTTGAGGTTTATCAATTGGCTAAAGAAGGTGTTGCTCTTTGTATCCTCATAATGTGCTATCATTTCTTCCGTAAAAATTGACCAAGTGACAATTTTTTTACGGGAGCAAAGCCATCGATACCATACAAATGTATTTTGTTCCAAATGTAAAGTTGCAATGCGTACCTTTTGTGTGTTTTGCACGTTATGGAGATCAAAATATTGCTCCATCTGTAGTATCCATGTTACAGGATCCTTTCCATCAAACTTCCTCATATCCATTTTTGGAATATGGTGGTTCTTCCCGCCAACATTAGAGTTTATGAAATCACGATTAACATTTATTTTTTTCTCGTCATGAGTTTCCTCTACTATCTTTTCACCATTAGGAAACATTTCTTGTATCAACTTTGTCAAACCTTCCATGTCTGCTTTTAGATCATTCTTCATATTTTCCATGTTGTCTTTCATTTTTTCATCTATCTTAGCTTCCATGTCATCCATCTTAGATTCTATTCCATATATCTTAGATTCCACACCTTTCTTCAAACCATCCATCTTCGCTTCCATGCCTTTCTTCAAAACATCCATTTCATTTTTTTTTGCTCTTTGCGAGAGCGAAATTTGGTGCACTTTCTCTTGTAGTTTTGATAAATCATGTTGCAATTATTTATCTTCATGAATCATAGTAGAGCCTTCTTCATTATATTTCGAATGTAATAGGTCTGACTTGATTTGGATTCTCCAAGGAAAATTTATGTCAAATCTCCCACAATGACCTAATTATGGACTGCTTCAGTATATCGAACTTGTACGACTTACCACATGTCACTATTTTGTCTTTTAGCTCTGAAATTGATAGAAAAGAAACTACAGTCCGTGTTCTTGCGACCACTTTTTACGACACTCCAATCCGATGCTCAAAGAGATATCTATGAAGGTTTTCCCATGATCACCTCTTTGCTATGAAATTCAGGAGCCTGAAAAAGCACTACCTTCCACAGATCATATCTCCGAAAATATTGCGAACCAAGCTCTAAAATTTTGCAACGAGTTTCTTCAAGATCTCAGCTTCATGCCCTAAAAGTTTCAAATTCTTAACCTTTGTAGAAAAAACATTATAGCACAAATGCCATGATGATCTGCTTAGTTTAAATTGAGGAGCCTGCAAAAAGACCTAACTTCCATGGATCATATCTCTGAAAATGTTGCGAACCAAGCTCTGAAATTTTTTGAAGATGTTCCTCCAAATTTCGTCTTCGAACCCTAAAAGTTTCAGCTTCTGAAACTTTGTAGAAAAAAATTTATATCAAAAATTCCACGATGACCTGTTTGGAGCAGCGAA